>WBNH01007164.1:235482-358915 GCA_013401255.1 Urocolius indicus | reverse complement strand
CTTCCTTCCGTCGGCGACAGGTAAGTAGAGTAAGCAGAGTTATTTTTTAAATGTTCATTTGGTTCTAAGTTGAAAAAAAGTAGAAAATTACTTTTCATGCCTAATCTTGCTAATGTACAACATAAAAGGTCTCAAAAAGTTAAAATCACTCTTTCTATGAAATTAAAGGTTCAGGACAAGATCCTCAGTTGGTATAGCCACAGAGCTAAACCGCTCAAGACAACAGTATGAATTAGTTTATGCCAGATGAGTATCTGATCTTCTGAATCTAATAAAAAGTATAGACTTAATGTAACCGACAGAACAGTGTGGTAGAAAGGAACCTGAGTGAGCAGGAATTTGAATCGGTAAAAATAAGTGGAACATCATGATTCACTTCACCAGCTCTACACCTAAGCCAGTCTAGTTTGTGCCATTTTAGTGCCATGCTTGAGCTAATAAATCTAGCAAGTGAAACGACTACATTAGCTGAAGTATCTCTAAACTACTTTTATTTCTAACATAACTTGAGACTTACCACTAACTTTAATGAAAATTAATTATTTGGTAAATATTAGCTTCTGGACCTCTGCATCTTTTTCCTAGAAATTTTTCAAGAAAAACACCTATGGCTTTCTAATGTACCTCAAAAATGAATGGCTTTATAATTCAGGATAATACTGTCTGACTATCTCCATTTGGTTTTTAGCATAATACAGGCTTTGAGATAATTATTCTAGAACATTTTTCTTGCTTACATTTCTCTAATTTTTACATGTAGTTGAAAATTCTGCAATTTTGAATTCTGAAAATAATTGCTTATAATTCTCCCCATTTGTTTCATGAACGAATTGAAGAAACAGAGCTTTTTAACAAGCTTTATATTTAATATATTAATGACTGTAAATCCTACACATATTACATCCAATATCCAATGGAGTTTTTTGGGTGTTGTTTAAAATGGTAAGATTTTTTCACTAAATGACCACAAGGATACTAATTGTTTCAAATTATGCAATCCCACAGAAAACTAGGCATTTAAAAGGTCTTTATTGTTTTTTTATTGTTTTTCAACTTTCAACTTTAAATGGGATGAAATATTTAAGAAAATCTCCTTAGGGAATATGTGCAAAAGTTCACATGGAATATTTTATTCCTTTTTCTGGGCCATTTCCATCTTTTTCTATTAGTTTCTGTTTGGTTGTTCCTCTCCATATTGCTAAGGAGTTTGGAGAAATCGCTTTATTATCTCTCTGGCCTCGTAGTATTCACACGTTACTAAAAGCAGAGAAACATTGAACTTAATATAGATTTTTGTGGAATATTACCTGCTGTGCTGTAAATTTCTCATCAACATCACTAGTGCAGTTGAAAATCCTGGATATTTCTTTACTGGCTAATTGCAATACATTTTAAAAATTTTACCTGTTTTTAAAGGGTATTTGCAATTCTTTAATTCTTAAAAAAATTGCTATGTTTCTAGGTCACATATGTTTCTTTGTGATTAGGAAGATGTAGATAATATCACAGACGAGATGATATTTTGCATATATCCTGACATAGCATTAATTTGAAGAGATAATAAATAATGAAGAGCTAAAACTGGAACATCACCTGACATCAAAGAATCCAAATTCTATGTTTGGTGTCAGAACTTACAACATCTGTCATAATCCCTCTACCAATGATTTATCATTTCTTGGTTTTCTTTTGTGATAAATGCGCAAAACTGTTGTATTCTTTAATATCAAATTCTTGTGGAAATCCTCACATGGTATTTTAGGTCCAGAAGAGGTATACTGTATTCCAGTGATAGATCCTGACCCCAGTAACAAAAAAGAGGACTTAACTTACCAGGCAAAGGCTCCTGATCTGCGTAGATAGCCGGCAGTTCCACACATTTGTCTTCATTAGGGTTGAACCAGCAGTCAAAAGCTAAATACATGTCTTCCTTTGTGCCTGTGTGCTTCATATGCAGTAAATCTAAGTGCCATGGCTGTTTCAGCTCGCTATGTGGGCCAGTTACCTGAACTTTGTATATTGAGCCAATATCTGCCAATTCATCCTATGTGAGGAAAAATGAGATTAATGGATCCCATTCTCATTGTGCCAGATCAAGTGTAGTTAAGAGCTGCAAGCAACAGTTGAACAAACTTCAATAGCTAAAGAATTGGGGCAGATTTATAACTGCTGCAATTTCCCCCCTTTCTAATCAATACAAAATTGATTTCCTAACACGAATGAGGAGATTGAATATTTGAGGTTTGATACCAGAGGAGTGATGGCATTCACTGTTGAAATTTGTATACAGAATAAGGCACAGTGTTCATACATATTACACTGATTCAGTAGATTATTTGCAGGTACAGAAGCTTTCACAGAATCATAGAATCATTCAGGTTGGAGAAGAACTTTAAGATCACTGAGTTCAGCTGTTAATCTAACATTGCCACTTCTACCACTAAACCATGTCCTTTTAGTCAATTTTAAAAATTCTGAGCACTATTAGAAATATACCATGTAAAAATGGTGTATTTGTCGATAAATTTTAAGGAGAATTAATTAGATTTTGAGGAAACATCTGAGAGATCTTCCATCCCAAGAGATGCTCTATCATGTTTTCATATAGAAGCTGTCCATTAAAATTGTTCCCTTCTAGTGTTCATGCTTGAAAAAGAAAACCCTTCTACTTCTACTGGGAATAGTACAGCATCTCTATGACATGCCATTGCCTGAGTAGGTGAAAGTGCAGGAGGTGTTAGATAATGATTGTTATGGTTTTTAAACTAATAGTTTTCCCCTGTAAGGGAAAAAAAAAGGCTGAAAACAGAAATTTTCTTCTTCCTGTTCTCTACTATTTTTTCTCTTCCCTGTGATTTTCTCTTGCTACCTGATTCAGTCAATCCTGAAGAAACATCTTTCAAGATGTGGCTTCATGTATATATTTCTCTGATGTAAAGCTGGTTTGTGAAGTGTCCACTTCTTTATCTTCCAACTTGTTCCCATTCCCTCAGTCCTGCCTTCTATTTGTTTCTGCATTTGCAGGAAGATCGAGGTTAAAACTAAGTACTTTATGGCTCAGGGATTTCCTGAGATAGAGGAGGTATCTGCAATATTTACCTTCAGGTCAGTTTCAGATTCTACTGAGTTGGTCTTTCATAAGTGCAAAACCAGAAAGTGTTAAGAGTAGCACTGTGTTGGTACTGGGAAGGAATTATAGTTACAAGATGGAAGTATGAGCACTGGGAAAAGAAGCAGGCTACAATTCAGTGAAAGGGGACCTTAGATGCTTATTGATGTTTCAGTTTATGAGTAACAGGATGAAGGGAAGACAAATGATAGAAGGGCAAAAGAACTGAATAAAGAAGGGCAAAACTAAAAAGGAGTTGATCAAGAGGCAAAAGGAAGTGATAATGACAGGAATAGAAAAGGGAAATCTTGCAAGAGAAGGCAGTTAGCTTGTAGAAACATGGTGGCAGGGATGAATAAATTACATGAAAGAGAAAAATGATCTTTCTGTAATTTTTGTCTGATTTGTGATTCTTACATCTCCATCATCAGCCCAGAAGCTCTATAGTATCCCATGACAAATTATATGTTTACAAATTACTTCCTTTTGTGGTATCCTCAAAACCTGTAAATCAGTACCTGCAGAGTGTTATATACTGTGATATGTACCAAGGGACCAATTCACTCTCTGAAGCATTAGCAGTATGAGACATTTGGAAAATAAATTAAAAAAAAATCCTGAACCATTGTTCAAATGACAGCATTACTATCTACAAACAAAAATGACGACCAATGCTAAACTACACAAGGGACTTCAAAATTAACTTCATATTTTAGTTTAAAGAAACAATTTATCTCAGAATTATGTAATTTGCTACATTATTCCTAGGTTTTTCTTTCAATAGATTAAGGTCTTAAGTACTTTGATCTGAATTGCCTTTCCTTTAACTTGAACTGGCAGCTTTTTGCAACTCAGGTTGCCATAGAAGACAAAAGAAAGGTGTATTGGATCCTCTTCATCACTCAAGTCAGATCCAATGATGTCCATTATCCAGAGACCTGATGATTTCATGTTGATTTCAGGCAGTTTAGGACTACAAGTCAATCTTCTACCTTTAAAAATTATCAAAGAGAAAGAGGAAAAATGACAGCATGAGGAAACAGCATAACGTAACAGGGACCCATAGCCTTTATGGTACACAAAGCTCTATTTGCAGGTTGTGTTGTATCTATAGCAACAAGTCACTAAGAAAAACACATCAGTACCTTTATTATACTTTTTGCCAAGAATTTAAGAGCTTAATGTTCTTTCTGTGGTTAAAATTTCATTTCAGAGGTATTTTCTTGACGACAAGGTATTTTCCCTGTCGCATTTAGAAGTACTTGCCAAGAGAACATTCAGTCACCTTTTAGAGGTCTAATTAATTGTTCTTTAAAAAAGCAATCAATATTACCAAAAATAATTTATCATTGAGAAGCACCAGCCATCTGTGGCATGTAAGCACTCAATTCAAAATGAATAACACTAACGAATTCAGCTTGTAACTAGATCTTACCTAACAATATATTACGTGCTGTAATAGAGCAAGACTGACAGATAAACCTATAATAAACACACACAATTATTTGCCAGAATCTCAGAAGATCAATATTACTGTCTCCCTTTCTTTTTCTTCATTAATTGCTGTTATACTTCATTTTCGTTCTGGTTTAACCATTCTATGGAAATGAAAATTATTTAGTAGAAAGAAACAGCTCAGTAAAATGTACTTTCTACAACTCAAAAAGAAAAAAAAAAAGCACAACTGAATATTTGCATATCTATCATGGACACTTCATGTTTTTAAGCCATCTTACTTTCTCTAGACAAACTTTTATAGCTCATTAACTTTACAAAGAGTTGTTTTGTAGCATTGAAAGAAAGAATCTTTTCTACTAATTTTAAATTATTAAAGCTCCTTCTGTAAGTGTTCTTTTACCAAATATATCCAGGTTTAGATTTGTGGTGTAAAAGGCTTGAAATGAGCACAAAGTGAGCATGTCAGAACTGTTGCTTTGTGCTGTGGAATAGCACACAGGCAAAGTCTATGCTCATTTTACTAAAGTAACTTTTCTCTGGATTTCAAATTATATTCTAAGCTACCTGAAAAGTGAATAAAACTTAACCTATTTGCCTCCATGAGGCAGATATCTCAAACTCTCATCTGCTTTAAATCTTTCATTGCCATTTATTTAATTCAGAAGGCTATATTTAATTTGAAAGGCAAGTGTTCCATACACAAGACATCGACAAGATAGAATTTTATTAACTTTAACCTTATCGGATGTGGTTTTGCTACAATAGCAACATCAAACTGAAAATTCACATTTCCAATAAAAGAAAGATACTATAGGGATCTGAAAGAACTGTAGCCTATACGTGTATATACACACATACATGAAACCAGCAGGCCAGTTTTGTACAAGAACTTACCAACTGTCAAAATCTCACAAACAGTCTCACATAGTCCCAGATGTGTATCAAGCCAGTTCCACAATGGGAAGACCCATTCTTTGTCTGAGTCTTGTGATTCCTTGACTGTTACCATCTTGAGATACATCCCAGCCCCATAGCCTTCTCCATCATGTCCTATGACCACTTTTTGCAAATGACTCAGAGAAACAGCTTCCACTAAAAAAGAATCCACCTGAAAACAAGGGAAATACTCATTTAAAACAGAATTTTGACCTGAATATGCATGAACATCAGGGAAAATGTAGTCCTGAATTCAGCTGAGAATTTAAACTGTGTCTGGTTTGTTGTAATATTTAACATAACATCTCCCCTCTGAATCTGAGAGCATACACTGATTATACCTAACAATGAATCCCACATTCATCATTAATGATCCGTTGTAACTTCATTTCATCTTTGGACAATATGGATCATTTCATCAATTGTGTTATATTACATTAAAGTGCATATACCTCAGCCTTCTGACAGTCAAACAGTTGTGACAATATCTTTGTTCTAGTCAAGTGTCTGTCTTTCAGGGTACTTCTAGTTTCTGACACTGATCATGCAAACCTATGTATTAATAGTACTAAAGAAAAGTTAGAATCCTACAGAGAATGTGTTCACTTCAAACTAGCTTATAAATTCTTCTCCAGTAGTCAGAAAAGTCAGTCTTTTTGTTTTTCATACAAAATGAAAATAATTATGGAAACAGCAAATTGAGCAAAAGACAAGAAATAGGAAAGGAAGCAAAATGAAAAAGTCAGGATAAGACAAAAGAAGTCAACACAAGCATCAGTTCATGTAAACAGGAATGACAGCTACAATAGGAAGATAAGGAAAAATACGAAATGCAAAGAAATTATATGCCCCACTAAATTCTTACTTGTTTTGTAAGAAACCAGGTGTCCTGTATATGGCCCAGCCTATGGACAGGTGGACTCAATGATAGCTAATAAAGGTCAACAAGGTTATGAACTAATGGAGTTTAAAGACCAATGTCTAGGATTATAAATAACACCAGAATCACAATAAAACATTAATTCAATAGTAGGAACTTACTAAACCAAATGTCAGTGCAATCAAAAATGATTTTTTTTATACATAGCAAACTGATCTCTAAAAAATTCAGTACTTGACAAGGTCCTATGTGTTCTCTTCCTATTTTTATATAAAAATATTGTTGAAGTAGATTTTCTGCTACTAGTATTAAAAGTATTTTCATATGAAGAAAATACTGGTGTTTTCTTTCTAACGATAGTCAAGACCCAACATCAGATTGCAAGCAGAAATTATTAACTTTTTAATTATGATATTTTTAGAAATAAATCTCCTCATGAAAATAAATTTAAATAAATATCTTAGAGTGCTATCTTCTGTATATGGGTATAGCCCTGAGATATACACAGAAATGAAATGTAGAAATTCTATTTGCTACTAATTCCACTTTTACCCTGTCAAATACTGTGGTATTTGTTAAAGAAATCTAATACTCTCCTTGACAATCTGCATCTTGGTAGCAAGCTTTTTCAAACAATGTCTGCGAGTGAACTTCTCATACGAAAGCAAAGAACAGAAGTTTATGAAAACTGGTCATCTACAAAAATTGTGGTTTTGTGCAGTCTCTTATCTAAGTGGAATTCTTGTCTCTTGTCTAAACATACTGGCTAGACATTCAGATAGTGTTTCTTGTGGGATTCTGGTTACAGAAACTTCATTGATATTACAAGTCTCACAGCAATTTCTGTAACTTCTTTTGAATCACTGATTTTTGGTCCTTTGCTACCTGTGTTGTCCTATATTTGGAATGGAAGTAAGAAGCATGACCACAGAGGTTCTCTCCAGTAAGCTGCTTTCTATGTATTAATGTGGAGCCCCTATTATCATGTGAATATGTTGTTGCATGAGAAGGAAATAAGATTGGCATTGGTCTACTGTGACTATCAGTGAGATAAATTCTGTTTCCCAGTTCCTGCCCATCTGTAGCAAGATGAATTCTGAGCAGGCAATAAGCGACACTTAATACAGTGCTAACTCCTGCACAGCTAAGCATTTTAGTGCCATTACCTTATTCCTTTGAAATTTTCTTCCTTTTGTTAAAGACGTGTGAAGCTTCCTCACACCTGTGTCTCCTCTTTTGCCATAGAGAGCGATATAAATGTTTGCAAAAGTTTCAGCTCCCCAGCGGTCACCAATATGTACAGAGACAACATACTTGCAGACTGTACAAAAAGAAAAAGAGTTTAAATAAGTCTGATTAAGTACAAGGTATACTTCAAATTAGACAGCAACACAGAATATTTAGTGACATTACTGCTTGTTTTAATTTCTGCAGCTACCAAAAAAATCTGCTAAATAAATCAAAATCAAACAGTGATTGAAATAGTCAAGTTACTCTTTATTAATCTGATCTCTTCATGCTAAGTTTAGAAATTAGAAGGAAACTGGGTTTGGGCAATTTGGACTTCTGCAGCTTGGAGCTACTAAAATCTACACAAATTCCAAGATGTGGAAAATAAGAACTTACCTGAGTTTATTCATGGGCTGTTAGAAATGGAATTATTTTTTCAGTTGATAATAACTATCACAGATCAAAGAATAAGATGTTATGTAACATTTACACAAACTAAAACAGCAGAGACAGGTGTGGCATAGCATCTGGATGCATGACAGAATACATAAGTATAAAAATTTACAAAATGTACATTAAGGTGTATGACAGAAAATATAAACTTTTTGCCTCTATAGTGCTCCTGTATAAATATCTACACAGTTAGATTGTATTTTTTTTCTGAGAAGATTATTAAATTTCATATATATTAATATGCATTCAGAAAGAATAACCAAAATTTTTCAAATGTCATTTTTTTCATGTACATTCTTGTTGAGTTAATGTTTAACTAATGTAATGCTATAGCTTCTTGTAAGGCTGTGAATAACTTTGAGACATTCAGGGACCATAACTTCTGGAACTTAGGTTTAGAAAAGCAGTTATGTCTCTAATTGTTATTTCATGGGTAAAAACCTTTCTGAATAAATGTAGTACTTCTATATGCCTTCACGTTCCAAGTTCATCTCTGAAATTTTCAAGTCAAAAACAGTCCTTAAGGGAAACCACATTAAAAAATTCTTTGCACAATGGGGCTTACTTCTCTCACTTGTGTTAGTAACTAAAGCTATTATAAGCCAAATAATTCAATAGAGGGGCTACTTGAAATAATTTCTATGGCTTTGAACATGTACTTTATCTTTAAAAAAATATAATTGCATTGTTCAGTTTTGCATATTTAGAATCACACAGAAGATTTAGCAACTGCAAAGCCCAATATGTGAGTTAACTGGAAAATGAAACTTTCTGAATTAGTCAGCATTTTTACTGCACACATATGAAAAGTTGCAATAGAGCCATTAAAGATATCAAATCCAGAGAATATGCTTTATTATAGCTTTGCTATTGATGTATTTTCAAGAGGTTAGTTCACATTGTTTATATCTTCTCAACGTTTTCACCTGGTAAAGTTTTCTGATCTTCGTTGACTGCAGGGAATTCTTTCACCAGTTCCTTGTCTTCTCTATTAAGAGAGAGCCAGCAGTTGCAGTCAAAGGTCAGTGCTTGTTTTGTGTGTAGGTCTTCCAAGTGAAAAGACTTCAAATGCCAACCCTCAAAGCCTGGCATATCATCACAGCTGACCCGAATCTTGTATACATCTCCCAGATCTCCAGTCTCAACCTGCAACAAATATCATGAAGAAGAACATACTATCAAGGCTGGTTCATTTTTCAGAGTATATCACCAAAGATATCATTAGCTCTAGTAGACTAAGCAGCCTAATTCCTCCTAAAATATGCGTTCATCTCTTATCAAACTGAACAGGAATTATTTGAGTTCATTGAGAGGAAAGCACACAGGCTATTCACCCATCTGAATCATGGTTCGCAGAATCACAGAATATTCAGGATTGGAAGGGACCCCAGGAGGTCACCTAGTCCAACCCCCCTGCCAGAGCAGAACCACCTAGAGCAGGTCACACAGGAACTCATGCAGGTAGGTTTTGAATATCCCCAGAGAAGGAAACTCAACAACCCACCTGGGCAGCTTGTTCCAGTACTCTGTCACCCTCACAAGCAATAAAATTGTGGCTTATTCACTTTCAGAAGCAGTCTACTAACTTGTAAAATTACTTCCTGATGATTTTCCTTGTTGTAGATGGACCTTATGACTGCATCATATCAGCTGCTCTAAATGTCATACCCAACTTATTCCATAAATCTCTCTGGTGTGGAGTTATAACATTACAGAACTTGGTTATTTTTATATGACAGGGCAAGTTGCACCTAATGTTTTACTTTGTCTTCTGCTACCCAATTTTGCATTTCTCTGGGCTTCTAAATTGTCATAGAGACACATGTTATAACCATTGTAGGAAATTGACTGATAAGATATATCAGAAAATAATTTCAGTATACAGGACAGATTACTTTAAATCTGTTATTTCCTCTTTTGTTTCTAGAATCACAGTTTGAATTAATTCCGTGACTGCCTTTGGACCAGCAAGCAACAGTAGTCACACTTTCTATGATTTGTGGAATTGTAACACCAATTATTTTTAGTCAAGTGTATAGCTATTGCCCTCCTTTTCATGGGTTTGGTGTTTTTCCCTCACAGTTCTGGCCATTACTAGCCTTTCTATTCAGCTCCATCATTGTAACACGGCATTGCCATTACATCATTCTTGTAATCCTTTTATGAGCAATTTAATACAATGAGATTCCCTTTGGAATACAATATACTATCTTTGATCCCATAACTGGATTTTCTCTCCACTGATGTCTATTAATTGATGTAACATGACCTTCAAAGCAGAGACAGATAAATAATCCATGACAAAATATATATCGAGTGAATATACCAGTTTTAAGCTTGCAAAATGTTTGCAAGATGACATTTTACCTTGTTTTTCATTCATTATTACAACTTCCTAATTAATGTCTACACATTTCTTTATTCACAGCAGTTTTATGTAATATTCAGTTCTTGAAATCTTAGCTGAGTTGAATATGATTTGTCATATACGAAGCAACATATTGTTTTTTTCCATTAGATGATGGAAGGAACATAGCTCTTATCATCAAGAGGACGCTCTGGTAAAGCTGCTGGGGTTTTGAATCTCTCAGAAACAGGTAATTGATGAGTAAGATTAGAGAATTTCATAATGTTTTAAATCTCTTCCCTTTTGTCTCACACAGGGCTTCTCCAAAGATATCATGCCTAATATAATTAAAGCTTTGCAAAATTTACTGTTTAGGTGCAAATTGAAATTAATTTTTTATCACTATCCTGTTATTAAAAAAAAAAAAAGTGCAAAAGTGCATAAATGAGTCTAATTAAAAGGATGCGATAAAAAAAAAATCCCCAATTCAGCTGAATAGCTTTCTATCAGAAACTCCAGAAATTTTACTACTTCTTGTTTGGAGCATTATCTCATACTCATTATCTCATACAACACACAGAGTATTGCACTACACGACTGAAAATTTTCTTCCACCCTCGTGGTCCTTAACACAAAATACATTCTGTGTTTTTTGTGGATTTACAGACAGCTCTACTTGCACAGCTCTGTTACTCATTTCATACTACACTTTGGAGAGTAGCTGTATCTTTGCATTTCAGGATTATATGGATAATACAATGTGCACAATACACTAAGACTCTCCAAAGGCATGCTCTGACAAGCTTACTCTGTAAGTAACCAAAAAACACTAAAGACCTGGAGAAAGATATATATATACTTTACAAAATCACTCATTGCATGTCAGATCAACATTTGATTCCTATAACCACTGGATTATCAAGAAAAAAAAATCTTCCCCTGCACTGACAGTTTACTTTAAATTTCTCAGTTATTTTTCAATGTGTTTGTGCATTGGAGATGGCATGGCTTCTTCCTCAGTTCTAGAATTCACAGCTTCAATAACGTTGACACATTCACCTATTTCTCAATTTATTTATTAGAACTCAAGTGTTCTCAAATTTATTCTCATTTAAACAGCTCACCCATTGTACTAATTCATGAGACCATTGAAACTCAACAACTGTACCTGATAGCATGCTGCTATTTTCTCTCTTTTAACAGTTTATTCCTTACACTTGCTCGGTGCAATTAAACTGCACCTGTTCTTCCACAGGAATTGGTTAGAAATATTTTGGATCAAATAATCATTCTGAATATGATACACATCTGTGCACACATTTGTGTGAGAGCAATGGGAAAATTAGGAATTTACATGGCTTCCTGTCCTCAATGTACAATAAATGTAACTGAGATCCAAATTAGGCTTACTGTTTCAAAACAAAGTGAGCTGCTTATAGCACATAACCTGTTGTTCCTTTTACTGCACCATATTAGTAAGTGCGTTTCTCTAGGACCGGAATCTTGACGGGTTTTAAGAGTTCATTTACTCCTGCTTGTTGGAAAGCTGAATTCACAGCTTGTCCTCCTTGTGATAGCATGATCATGCCTCCAACCTGCTGCTAACCTGAGAGAACATGAGAAAAGCTTCTGCATTCTCCCAAATAGCCTTAGGAAGAGCAAAGGAAGGGACCTCATTAAGGTTTACAAATATGTAAAGGATGAGTGTCAGGAAGATGCAACCAGGCTCTTCTCAATGATGGCCAATGATAGGGAAAGGGGCAATAGGTATAAAGTGAAACACAAGAGGTTCCAAAGAAATACAAGGAAGAATTTCTTTACTGTGAGAGTGATGGAGCACTGGAAGAGACTGTCCAGAGGATTTGTTGAATCTTTTCTGAAGGTATTAAAAATCCACCTGGATGAGTTGCTCTGTGACCTACTCTAGGTGGTGCTGATCAGGCAGGGAGGGTGGGATAGATGATATTTCGAGATCCCTTCCAACCCTTAAGATTCTGTGCTTCTGTGATTCTGTGAGAGTAAACTGAAACTGAGTCTATTAGCTGAACCACCTAGAGAAGATATAAAGATATTTAAAAAGATATCTGTGAATCTCTAAATGCTCTTTTGTGTCAGATCCACTATTCTGATTTCCTTAGAATGCCACAAAACCTATAAAACACTGTAAACAATGTGACAAAGGCAAAACTTCAGGCACAGTAATCAATCCTCAAATGCTATCAAATTCCTCATACAAAGCAACAATAGAAAAGGACACAAATAGCTAAGAGAAAAGTATAGGCACTAATCCAATGCCAATTCAAAGTATGAGCAAGCATTTAGAAAGTCATTGGAGTAGAAGCCCAGTATGATGAATACATCTAGTGGGTCTGGGATGGTAGTGATTTTCCACAGTAGCTCTTGCAGTGCTGTGCTTGTTGTTGATATCAATATTATGACTACCACTTGCATAACATCAAGGCTGTCCCTCCAGCATTCCTTNTATCTCTATATTAAACTGCTTTTATCTTAACCCATAAGACATTTGTCTTATTTTCTCCCCTTCTCTGGCTTGCTGAGGAGGAGGGTGATCAAGTGGCGTGGTGGGTGCCTGGCATCTAGCCAGGGTCAAACTACTACAATACAGTACTAGGATAGTAGGCTATGAAGGATAACCATGCTTGACACAAAAAAAAACCACTAATTTCTCCTAGCATGACACCCAGTCACTGAAATTAGGCAGTCTTAAAAAGGCATATATGCCATTTGGGAAATTACCAACAAGTTTCATGTAGTAGAGGTCTGCTTTGTGCAACCATGCTTGCCAAAAATCAGCCAATAGGTGCAGTTGCTCCATGGACAGATTCTGCCTCTATTGACCTCTTCAGTTCATGTCTATGGCTTAGGAAGCTCCTTCTGTTGTTCAGTGTGTGTCCTGACTGTTTTCTGATAAGCAGCTGCTTTGTTGTATTGAAGAAGTGCCATTTATCTTTTCATTTACTCCCTGTTAAGTTCCTAAATTGCTCTAGCTTGTTATTTAAATTAAAAATTCAGCCTGGATCGGGTCGTTACAATTAAACTTTTACAACATTTTCTAAATGTAGTTTGGCCATTGTTTTCAGAATATTTATTGCAGCCATTTAAAAGTCTTTCTGAGCTTCATAAAATTGCCTTGAATTGCAAGCTATTTCTCTCATCTCACTGGCTAGAAGCTATACTTCATGCCAATCAACAGAATTTGCAGTGACTTAGCCTAGAAAGCCAGGACAGAATTTGAGCATTGAAAAGATGCCTCAGATGAATCTTCTCAAAGCAGCAGGATATGTGTCAGGTGTACAGGTAGTCAGGACTGTGTTAGGGCTGATTTTAGTACTCACCATATAGACAATTTTGCTTCAGAGTTCATCACACTTTGATATGCGTGAATGCATTCCCCACAGTGATTTATGATTATCCAGAAAAAATCCTCTGCCTGTTGGCCTGAGAGATAGAACTATTTTGGGGCAGAGTGGGTACTGCTTTACAAAGACTGAAATGAAAAAAAGAAAAGCCCATTTCTGTCGCCTGGGAATACTATCCAATCCTTCATCTTCTGCATTTGCAAATAATTATATACTGCCTTTTGCAGATAAAATGAAACTCAGGAATACTTAGAGAACTAGAAAAACTAGAAGGCCAGCTGGCAAATGCAATAAATTACACAACGGGACAGTTTTACTCCATATAATTGAAGGCACTGAAAATTCAGAGTGAACACTGCATCTGGCTGTAGTAGAAAAGGACTGTCACAGATGACCCAAGATCTAAAGATATATCATTCCATCTTTTTTGGTTTTGTTTTTGGCTATAGGGGAATGTCATGATAAACTCAGTATAGTATTGCATATTTATGACTTACAATGAATTCGTCTGTTGCTCTGGGTTGAAAGCACACATATCCTGGGTTTTGTGGAGAAAGCAGAAGCTCATCACTTTTGCCCTTTGAGCCATATATCACAAGGGTCCTTTTACACTCTTGTGGCTCTGGGGAATCTCCATCTGTTTTAACCTGCACTCTCCACTGGTGTGCTAAACAAAATAAAAACACCTTTAGTATCAATGTATCAATTAAACATTTTTAGTATCAATGGCAGAGAGCAATGGATGCCTTGGTTATTATTATAACAAAGAATTCAGAGATTATTATGAATTTACATTTCATTTTTAAAAAATAGACAGATATTCCTTCTCTTGAAGATAATTACAACTTAAATTAGACTTGATAAACACAAGGCAGTTGTTAAGTGGTTATGAAAGCAGAAATTAACAGAAGGAAAAGGACTCTTTGCCTACATTTTTGCATTCTTTATAACAAAATAGTTGCTTTAATTACAGTAATTATTAAATTTTAGTTCTTAAAGTGTTCTCAAGTAACATGAAAAAGAACACTAACATTTTGAAAGACTAGTATGTGATTCATTCATAAAAATTGATTGTTTAATAACCAGTTAAACAATGAAAATAAAATCTCTTACCTCAGATTTTCCTAACCCAATTACTCATGTTTAGTCTGCTTATTTGTTAAACCAGATCATTCATTAGGGTTAAATCCAAAATTTAGGGACTTCCAAAGAAGTATTTGCACAGACCTCAGCTCACAGCTTGGGCTTTTCAGAGATTCTTTCTTGGTAGATAACCTGTACTCATAACTATATTTGAAGCTCAGAACGCAACTGAAAAGCTACAGAAAGCCATTTCAAGTGTGGAAAACAAAATTGTGTCTTAGATGGACAATATGAATTAGAAAGTTACTTAACTGCTTCAAAGTAAATTTTCCCCTGAATTCAAATTAATTCTTTGCATAAAAGATACTTGATCCTGCATGGCACAGGGAACGTCACAGTGGAAGGAAAACAAAAGCCTATGTTTAGACTGTGACTAATTCTGTGATAATATGATGATTTGCTAATGGGATTAATATAAAAGACAATTATTTCATGGTTATGTGTAAGCCTACAATGCAATGTGCTGAAATAAATTGGAATGGTCAGAAATAACCATCACCTGCTTGGAAGTAGAGACTGGGAGAAGACCTGATCTGTTTTTCTCAATTTACGATTTTCTTCTATTTTTCACATTTTTTTTCTTTAACTGATTCTCATTTTCTCCTTGTTATAGAAACTGTTTCTGCATTACATCTGACTGTTCCCTGACTCTTCTGGGCCTAGCCATATATCAACAGGCAAATACACCTCACAGCCAGTCTGCTGAGTAACACACTAGCTGAAAGGATTCCTACATCTGAACTCTTTTTTTGAGGTCATTTCCAGGAATGAGTCAGATGTAGTAAGTGAAAGATCCACACTTTGCCTAATGAGGAACTTCTGTTGTTTGATATCTATGCCAACTTTGAATTTTATCTCCTTGTGCCAGGTTGGCATGTGGTAACCTTCAGGGTGTCACACTTGGTGAAGTCAAGCATCGTTTGAGCTTCTGCTATTCCTGAGCACTTTGAGGCTTTAGGAGGAGCTTCAAATTTTTACAAAGACATCCAACATAGCCCTGAACTTCTTATCCTTTCCAACCATGCCCCATTTTGAAGGCTGTCCCAGGAACACAGCAGAGAGGAAATTAAGATCATTTTGCATTACTCTATTTCCCAGGTGAACTGCTTTTTTTGGCTTTGTAATATCCAGTTTCTTCAGGAGAGAGCAAGCCCCAAGTTAACAGAAAGCAAGGATGCATAACTGCCTTTTTTTTCTCCTAAAAGAGGCAGCATATTTAGAGAACTATTTCAGGCAAGGAGATTTAATTTAATTAATATCTATAATTGTGGTTTTCATTATTATTTCAGAAGAAAGGGTAAGACACTGATAAGGAATTTTCCAGGAAATAAATCAGTAGTTAACAGATTTAAGGCCTCTTAGCATCTGTGTCTGTTCTCCTTCATTTCGTTTTAATGCTTCTACAGTTTGGTA
Organism: Urocolius indicus; assembly: GCA_013401255.1. Classification (NCBI taxonomy): domain Eukaryota; kingdom Metazoa; phylum Chordata; class Aves; order Coliiformes; family Coliidae; genus Urocolius; species Urocolius indicus. The sequence continues at coordinate 342,566 of WBNH01007164.1, read as the reverse complement.
GCTGAGCTAACCCAGACTGACTGCATTTTCTCTCAGTTCAGCAAAGTTCAGCAAATTCATTTAACCTACTCAAGCAAGAAAAAGAAAAAAATTTTTTTGGTCTAATATTATATTCACTTAGAAAGCTGCTTGGTAAGGTTGGCTACACCAGACAGGAGACTGATGATAAATACTTAATGTGTTCAGTGATGTCTATACCTCTTTGCAGTATGAAGCTCTGGAAATCAGATATATGGGCTTGAGAAGGTTGTCTTCCATGTTTCATACACATGACCAGATTAAAAATGAGACTTCTCCCCTGAGAATACTGAATGGCTTTAGCTTCTTTTCAGAGTAACTAGTGTTTTAGTATGTTATTGAACTTTTAGCTACTTGTAAAGCAATGGTCATTTTCTCTGAGATATCCATATGCTAAAATAAATATCAGGGAGAAAAACATAATCTGTGGGAAAAAACTCAGAATTCTCTCTTTTCTAAAATGATATGTAGTAGGCATCTGGCTCGGATTGTAACGTGAGGGGTGAGGAGGAAGTGAGAGGTCTGGCACGGGGCAGAGATAGAGGAGGTGCTTATGCCAGCAGATATAAGGGCATAACATAAACAATAAAGCGGGAACTGAGCATCATCCACACTGTGTGTGCACTGATCCTTTCCCTCGACTGTCGGAGAGCTGGGAGATCAGTCTGAACCACCACGTAGTGTTGCCTGCAGCGGCAACAATGATATAACCAAGGTCTTGATTTTAGGACAGATACAGACATATATCCAGAGATAGGTTAGAAGCAGTGGTCATTTGTTGACTTCTAGAATCTAAACGGGATCAGTCATAACAATTTCCTTCCAGAAAGTCTTTTAACAACTAGTTTGTAACCTGAAAGATGTTTGAAGTAAAACTGTGAAAATCAAACCTATAATGACTTCTGCACAGGGTGGAAAGTCAACATTTTATAATGTAATTCAGAAAAATGAAAAAGGGAGAGTTTTTTCCCCCAATTTTAAAATATGAACAATTTATATATATTTTACAGGATTATTACCATTGTTTTTACTATATATTTTTGTATTTTTTTTACTCTGGTGTTTTTTCATCTTAAGACCTAGAATGACTTGATCTAGGTGGACCTGCTTTGGCAGGGGAATTGGACTAGAGGATTTCTAAAGGTCTATTTCAACCCCTACCATTCTGTGATTCTATGATGATTCTAAGACATTTACATTTTGCTAAACATAGGTGAAGGTTGCATACTTCCTGGGGACTGTGGAAACTTGTGTTGCCTTGAGGCAGACTAGTCAGTCTGCTTATTTTATTTTCTTAGGAAACTCAGCCTCCACCCAGCAAATTATACTGTCATTGTTTTTTAAATGCAGGACAAATCAATTTACTATTTGAGAATTCTGTAATTATTCTTGCCCCATTAGCAAATCCTTGCAAGGCAGAGAATAATTTACAAACAAAAGTAATCATGGGAGAATTTACTGAATATTTTCTCTTATGAATTTTCTGTGTATCTTAATACCAACAACCTTGCACAACACAAGAAGAGCCAACCTAGAGATATGTGCTAACTGAGATCTGTTCATCAATGTTGAACCACATTCTATTCAATTCCCCACAATAACACAGGGCATCCTACACGAATCATGTTCCAGGAACCCAGCTCCTTTTAACTGACTGTAGTGTGGACAACATTGTAATATACTATCTCATGTCTTCTTGCTTTGAAAGAAAATTCTTTACTGTGTGCTCTTATGATACTCCACTTATTTTGAAGCAGAAAAGGAAAATAAATAGAGAACATAGATGAAGTAGTAAAGTAGTGAATTACCATGTAGGACACTTTTAGATAATAATGTAAAGTGATGTAAAGTCCCATTCTCCCTCAAAACAACTGCACCATTTGAGAGGAACTTCTCTATCAGGGCAATATACTTTTTTTTTTCTTGCATCAAACATACAATGTGGAATCAAGACAATACAAATAAATCTGTTACTATGCCTGATTTGTCAGCCATTTGGGCAGAATCTATAGTCAGCAGCAGCATTCACAGGGATCTGAGATTTATGCTTCATTAAAGCTGGAATAATGCCAGCCTGGATGAAAAAGGACTCCCTTAAGTAACTGGACGACTTTCAAATTCTCTTCTTTGGCTAGGTGGTTGAACAAGTTACTAACCTTATCCAAAATGAATGAGATTTCTGACCTTCAGAATGACTTATGTAAAGTGTCTTAGTTTGTAGCCTTTGCATTAGACCTGACCTAAGAACGTTGACCCTGAAAATCACTAAACACTGAATTATTACAATCAACTTTTCATGACCTTCCCTGAAGACCACTTGCAGAGTGCAGTTCACATAGAATATGACCACAAGTGCATCATCAACACTGCTTGACTCTTTTTCAGTAAAAATTATATTCCATAGTGAATGGAACTGTTTATAGCTACTATCTGCTCTACCACGTGCAATCTTCTCTGCTACAGCTACTGGGAAAATTTACAGCAATTACTTTTTCTTCCAAGACTCTGTATCACCAGAATTTTCTTTTATCAGCTCTAACTCTGGTACTGCGTCATGATGGATTAACACAGAGCTGAGTAAAAGACACCTTTCCAAACCCCTTGTGATTGTTATGATCCTATCAAGCTCATATTTTCATATGCAAAGTCTAGGAGATAACCAGTATGACAACACAAATTAAACTGTGAACAATCCTGAGAGCAGTCCTGCTCATCATCTTTTTTACATAAGGCATAAATGCATAATCTCTCACCTATCTCAGTTCCTCACTGGAATGAGTCCCTGGGTAAAAAAAAGATGGCTAAAGAGCAATTCAGGTTAAACTAATGCATAACTAATTGGTAGAATACTTCATAAAAATGATCTTCTCTTTTATATCTTCATTATTCAGAATGTCTGATCAAGACTTAAGAAATACATACACACTTTTTGGGTCCTCCTGGACAACTTGACAGTGTTATGTTTCACAGACTGATTAAGCCACTCTTTTTCTCTTCATAAGCAATATATTGTGAATAACTGCTCTTGACATGCACAGGCTCTCCGCAGTCTGTGCATCTGTGTCTGCTTATTACACCATAATAAAGATGAAGCAGCACTGGAAAAAACCCTCTTAGATTAGTAGTAAAATACAGTCTATTTTCTGAACATAAGGTGAAATAGATATTATGGTTTTATCTCTGAACTATGCACTTAGAAGACTGCAGAATCCAAATTCAAATCATTCTTGTGAAAATCAAATATTTCTGTGGGAAAGCCTTTACTTACCTGAGTAAATCAGTCTCCTTTTGTCACAGTTATGTTGCCATGGCTGTTGGCTAAACTGTTTGATTTAATGTGAATAATTTAATTTTCACTGAACATTGAATTAGATTGAAAGATCAGAACTCACCCTACAGAAGGCAAGTTACTGTTTTCAGGGACAAATGTAAAGGTTACTTTTGCACTGAGTTTCTCCCAGACAGTTCTCAGACACAGCTACACAGAATACATGCTTACACTTACACACGCGTAAAGATACCTGTGTCAGTTTGTTTCTCTTTTCTGGTTAGAGAGGAATACAGAGACAGTATAGTAAATTTTAAACACTTGGGAGGTACTAGCATATTACAATGATACAACTTCTTTAGTAGACATAAAAACCGGGCAGGTAGTTTTTTAATAACATCGTTTTGTTAATTCAAGCAAATTTAGCTTCACTAATGGACTGAGTTTAAGCCTGCATTATTTTTGACTACTTCAGGAATACTGGAAGGATTTTAACCTGAAAATGTTTCCAATGACACTTTGCAATATATTTTTCATCTCTCTAAGATCTGAAAGGGGATCTGTTCCCATGTATTAAATGACAGTGACATTGGGAGAAAGAAAACAACACTTTGATCTCTTCTGAGAAGAATTCTGGACGATTTCAGGACAGAACAGTTGAAATACGAAGAAAAGCAGAAGTGGTTTATGAACAGCATGTTTTTCTCAATTACTTGTAAAGGTCTAGTCCTTTCTGTAGACCATTGCCAGTCAATTTGTCTTCATTTTCTCTCACAGTTGATAGTTTACATATACAATGAGTTCACCTGTTCGCATATTTGTTACTTGATAATGATTTGCAGAATAAATTCAAACTGTCAAACCAATGGCATAGAAAACAACTCTTACCTCTGTGGAATGCCTTCATTGAATTGTCATCCTCTAAAATATTAATAGAAAAAAATGTGAGCAAGCTTTATTATCACTTATCTTACAGTCTTATTTGGAAGGATTCTTCAGTAATAACAAGACATTAAGTTAATTGTTATATTATGCCATAACACAACAATGTTATATGTGTGTTATATGTTGTTATAACACAAATATTCTTTAACAAAGTACTTACTGTAGACAGTTAGCTCCCTCTCGGTTTTCCCATCATCTTGATATTCATCTAACCACCTTTCATTGCAAAAACAAAAATAAGATTAATTAAATTTATCAGTATATTAAAAGAAATCTGACAATTAACTTCTCTCTCCAGTAGTAATTTTTATATACTTTTTAATGGAACTATACCTTGAAACTACTTCCTAGACTGAATTTTCTTTTATGGATTCATCATAGTTGGCCTCATTCATATTAGGAGAATTTTGCTCACTCTGCTCCAGGAAAATAGGAATTTTCATAGTAGTTATATGAAGTACTATAAGACTATATGACATATACTATATGAAATACTTAGCATTTACAGGATCAGATAGTCAATTGTATTTGGGAGGGGGGTGTATATAATTTGCAGTCATTAGTTGTATTCATTGTACTAAAAATTATATATAATCCCTGCAGGTGTGGAAGTTTCTAAATCTTCTGTAGACCTACAGCAATTGAGCTTCTCTTTTAAATTTCATTTTATACTGGAGAATTTAAGAATTTTCCTGCAATATTATTTCACTACAAACACACATCTATGCTACTTTATTTGCTGATAAAATAACACTTTGCAGCCCTTAAAAATCTCACTTATTTAAAAATAAATATGTGCTCACTATCAACCTCTATACTGTTGCCTCCATCTGTATGTTGCATTTGTTTAGACCCAAGGATTCATAGCACACTTCACTTCTTGTATGTAACAAAACTCTGTGAATAAATCCCTTATGCATGAAGTGTGAACTCCACTGTATTTCAACTACTGTTGCAATAAATAGCTTGGTTAACTTTCATGACCTGTCTCCCCATTCCCTCCTAAGCAACAAAAGAACATTAGCTGTTCCTAAACATAGAAAGCAGACTTTGACACACTGACAGCACATTTATACAACACATAAACAATCACAGAACTCCTTTAGTTCTATATATAATGTTTCTAATTTTTTTTCCCAAGAGCTTAATAGCTTCCTTTTGACAAAGCAGGTTTATACAGAGCCCTATTTCTTTATTAAGTATCCCAGCCTTTAGAGAAGTCTTATAAAATCTCCTTGAAATTAAAGAAACAATTCTCTCATTCATCTGTTCTTCCAATAACCATCTTTAATGCATACTAAACCAATTTTAAAACCTAATAGCCAAAAAGGAAAACTAAATCAAAAACCTGTTTGAAAGAGCAGGCTGTTTAGTAATTGTTAAAGCTGAGAGAGTCAAGCATTTTCAAATTTTGGCTATGGTAGCAAAATTCCAGACCAGTAAAACTGACAAGTAGAGATTTACTAAACGTGGGAGAAAAGTTAAAGGCCTTTCCAAAGATTTCCAGGATGTATATGAAGTTTTTAGTGACTGAGAAAGAGAAAATTACTAAAATCAGTTCAGCTTGATCTTTGCACATAATGCTTCTTAAACTATTGAGAACTGAAACTTACTCATTTTCATGTGGTCTCTGTAGAATTTAGATTATAAAAAGATCACTACACCTTTTCTCATACTCAATATTTGGTTTTGGGCTTCTTTTTGCTGGGCTATGGCTTCCCCTACATCAATGCCTCAAGTCTAGACTTTGTCTTCAATGGCAAAATTTTGCATCTTTTGTATTTTGAAATTGTATTTTGGGGCATTACTCGTATTTCTAGTTCTGTTCTGAAATTTTTTAGGTGTAAAAAATTCTTTTTCTCCATAAATGGCATACCTATTGCAAGGAAATACAACTTCCCGAGCTTCCTCTCCTTCTTTATGTTTGATGACAATCTTATCCAGGAACCATCCATTGCCTGTGTTGAGATGGCAAAAGTTTGTCAAGTGAAAGAATGCGGGAGGTTTTTGATAAATTTAAAGAAGACCAGACTATTTTTTTTCCAACAGAAACATAAGTCATATTAAGTTAGAACTCAGCTAAATAGAAAAGATATTTTAACAGAATGAAAGCTTTACTATTCTATATTGCTCACAAGAAGTACACTGTCAATCCTTCTCTGCCTTGCTCAATTTTAATTTTAAGAGGGGTGAGGATTTTTTCCTTGGACACAAGTATATACCTACATCTGTGAACTCCCAACATCATTCACATCCCACTCTACAGCTGTTGATTGGTTGTAATCAAGCACAAGGCTGTTGGGGCAAATCTGTTCATGCCATTAACTGAGACAGAAGGAAGCTGGTGACTGAGACAAGGAAGCTGGTGAAGGGTCTAGAGAGCAAGTCTTAGGAGGAGCTGCTAAGGGAGCTGAGGATGTTTAGTCTGGAGAGAGAAGGCTGAAGGGAGATTTTATTGCTCCCTACAACTGCCTGAAAGGAGGTTGTAGTGAAGTGGTGGTTGGTCTCGTCTCCCGAGCAATGAATGATAGAAGAGGAAATGGCCTCAAGCTGCACCAGGGGAGGTTTAGATTGGTCATTAGGAAAACCTTTTTACTGACAGGGTTGTAAGACACTGGCCCAAGGAGGTGGAGGAGTTCTCATTGCTCAAGGTATTTAAAAGATTTATAGATGAGGTGCTTAGTAATATGGTTTAGTGGTTAACTTCACTCACATTGTATATATAAGCATATTAATTAACAAATCAACTTACTGCAAATGGGTGTGGGGCTGCAGCCTTAGAGGGGCTTCAGATGTCTAGGTATCAATAACTGAGAAAACTGAGGTTAAAAGAATCTGGAGCTAGCAATTGGATAGACTGTCTACAGCCAACTACTGGAGGCCTTATACATCCATACATTCTAATCAGCTGGAGAGGGTGAGAGGATATGATCATCAGCACTGCTTGTGTATGTGCTGAGCTCCTGCCTCTGTTAAACTGTGTGACTGGCCATGTACATATATACATGTGTTTTAGAAATGTGTATGTGTGCCTGTTGAGAACACATACCCAACCTTGCTGCCATTGGGCCAGTGGGCGTGGAGCTGTGAAGCCTCACTTTTGTCAGGCTACTGAATTCATGTCTAACAGCAATAACCACTGCTATGTCCACGCTGATCTCTTAGATCTTTTCCAATAACCATCCTAGTGACTGGTACAGCTCTCTTGCAAAGACGTTTTCAAAAATCCTGTTCTCACTGCATCTGTACCACTCGCAACACGACGAGTTGCCTATGAGGTTTTATCCTGGCTCACACCATTATCTATCAGTATTATATCATTATTATATTGATATATGATTGATATTGATATATATTGATATTGGTATATTGATATATATTGAATGATATATTATTATATCATTATTTATCTAGCAAAATTGCATAAGAGTTGCTTTGGTCAAAAGTGTCAACTGGCCTGTTTATTCTCACATTCTGCCTCCTTGGCTGCATCTGAGCCTGGAAGCCCCTAGAAAGCAGCAATCTATGTCCCATAAGGAGTGCTTGCCCACTCAGTGCATGGAGTACAACAGCATTTTCCCTTCAAGACTTCAGGCACATGGGCATGTTAGGAGAGTCTGCAAGCTTCTGTCACCCTCCTGTACCTCAGATGCTTTACCATTGGAAGATGTCTGGCCAAGATTTACCATCAATGGGGTAAATTGCTTTGAAACAGGCCAAAAAAGATGAACGCTGCTGCTTGTGTAAATGTACAGGTGTATATGGAAGATTTCTATGAAGATTCTATCAGCAGATAAGGCACATCATCTAGTGACTCACACCCGACCAATGCCAAAACCCTGCTGTTTGTGACAAAATTCCTTTTCCTCATTCACAGTGTGAGAAGATCTATGCCCTGCAGTCTAGGACCCTCAAAGACAGTCTCCAAATCAAGACTAAAGACCTTCTATGTTATCAATCAGGCAAGTGACATGAATAGAAAAAAAAGCAGCCACACCTCTAGAGGAATCCTCTTTCCTCCCTTTCAACCCAAAAAAGACTGGGTCTCCAGATGGATTCTCTCCTGACTCATCATCTTTCTCCAGCTATCAGCCTCACTCATCACCTCAGGCCAAGCTTATCCAGGGCTAGTTTTGCATGCAATTCAAGAAAGCTCTGAAAGATCTGTCTGTGCTGAATACAGTGAACAATTATCTTTACAGGGCACAAATTTTAGATTTATATTATAGAGCAAATTAAAATCATTGTTCTATTCAGACAATTGACTAAACTCACAGATTTTTGTCAAAGAATAGCTTAAGATAGTTGAGTCTAGCTGCAGATTAGATACGCTGATCCTGTCATATGGCTATGTGGCCTTTTAAAGGAGAGATGTGGGAAGAAGGCACATCATCCCACAGGACAGAATGAAAGTAGGCTCCACTACACTGCCTTCTGTGTTTTTTCTTGGCCTAGTAGGATACGAAACTCTCAGGTATATAATTATTCATATTGCTGAAGGCAGTAAACTCTAGTGAACTATGAGGACACAAGAATCAAGTTTACACCCCATACCAAGGCTACACTAATAAGGCTACTTCTGTAATAGCCACAAGTCTGCTCAGAACCTTAGACAGTACAGTCAGCAAGATGGGTGCTGCTTGAGGCCATTTCAGAACAGAGTACAATAGAAGAGTTTTACTAATCTGGTATCAAGTGTAGCCCTGTAATGTTTTAATAATCCTTCTCTTCACTTAGCTTCTAATCTAGCTACTAATCTGCATTTGCAGTATTTACATCTTCAGTGCTTTGAAATGTTAGCTTTCATCCTCACTTACATCATTCCCAAGATGCTCACCTTAAAAGCCTGTACCAAAAATTTATCTCATCACAAATTTCTCTCTTTTCTCTGAAAGCCTACAAGCTGAATGTAATGTCACTCACTGGTGCAGCTCCACATTGACTTGCACAGATTAAATAAATAACCATCTCTTTCATGGTTGCCCAAAGCAGCAAGGACATTTTGCTACAACTCAAAATGTGTTTGGTAGCAATGCAGGTGTTGAATAACTTTAATTCTGTTTTGATCAGTCTTCACTCTGTTTTGGAAAGACTTGTTTTACCTATGTGAACAATTTTTTCATGAGTTTTCTATATGCAAATAAATACTGCTTTCTTATAAATAAACTTGAAAATAAAGAGTGGAATGACAGTATTTGACATTTAACTCATGTCCTCTTTGCTGTCTACCACCACTGTTTTTCACCATCTCATCACAATGACCAGTCTGTGGGAGGACTTTTTATCACTGCAAGACCTTCTGTCACATTTTGTATTAAGGATGCAATATAAATAAAGTTCATTGTGTTTAAAAAGGACTTGAAAACAGATTGGTCTCTAGGAAGTTAAGTCCTACCTGGACCAGCTCCATCATGGCTAATCTGAACTTTCTCCAAGTCCCCCAGTGAGACAGCCTTTATGCAGAAAATATCCATCTGTGGAACCGTACAACAAAAATGATGAAGGTCTTGAGCACAGCTATTGCTATATAACAGCAATAGAATATAACAGCATAAAATAGTGGGGTTTTTATTCTTTTCCTGCAAAATGAATGTAGATGTCTTATATTGGTCCTGGCCAGCCAGTAAGAACCTTTTGAAGTTTTCTAAGGTGAAAAATACCTTAAAATTACTCCACAGAGGCAGCACTTGATTCCTTTGGCATGATACAAAGATTACTTGTAAAGAATTATTTGGTTATATCTATATTACATTTTCTAGCCCTATCTGCCTCTCCAAGACTGGAAAACATATTGAGAATAAGGATTTAGAACCTGATGCTAAAATTCACAATGATCTGTTCAGCTTTGTTATCATTTTACCTATATGTGCAATATAAATATCCAAGAGCACTCAAATTCTACTATCCAATATACTCGGTAAATGATTGATCCAACAGTGAAAAATTATCCATATGATGTAATTCTCTAATTAATTTTAAATAAGGAAAGCATGTGAGAAAAAGGTAAACTGCTTGAATAAAACTTGTAAATAAAAAGATGTTTATACTTGTTGAAGAAACCGTTTGCTAGCCATAATTTACTCCTATTGATCAGAAGTAACATTGTTTTTACTTCACCTGTCCATGTCGAAATTTTACATCATTGTTCTTAGATTTATGGAGCTTCCTTTTACCAGAATCTCCTCTTGTCCCAATGAGGTTGATATAAACATTAGAATTTGTTTCAGCACCAAGTTTAGCACCCGTGTATACATGGACCTCATACGCCAACACTAGAAGAAGAAAAAGCTTGAGATTATCCTTGCAATTATATAGGATTTAAAAACTTTCCCAACAATATTTTATCAGAAGACTACTGACTTTCAAGTTTGGAAGTAGCAACAACTATCCAGACATTTGTCATTTCCAAGTTAAAATTTTGTCATTCTCTGCACAAAAATTTGAAACACTAAGCTTAAAAAAACCACGTTATGCTAATTATAACTGTATATTGCTCAGCAAAGAACTCATCAAGCAGGGGTTCCCTAGTGCTCCATTTTCATGTTTCAATCCCTGTTGACTATTCATGGTTTTGAGATCTAATTTGCAGTCTTTTTTGGCAAGTTATCTGGACACCACCTATCTGTGCCTAGCCATGGTCTCAAACAACAGTTGTATTTCATTGATACTAAGGCATTTTAAATCTCCATATTTGTGCAAAACAGAATTTTCTGGGTGGTTAACCTTCATTTCATCTTAAAAGGAGAATAGTAATAATGAATCCTAGGGGGTTTAGATCTTCACCTCACATACAACAGTGGGGAAGTAGATGAATGGGCTCTCATATATAAAAAGCAGACACTCAACTTGCTTTTGAAGGTTTAAACATTTATCACTAGTGCATGGTAACGCTATTAAAAAAAAAATCAGTCAAAATATATTTATAACTTTTTAATGCCTCTCCTCACATAGACCAAACTCTTACACACAAAAAATATACACTTATCTTCAAAGAACTGTGGAATATAATTCAGAGTTACTATATTAACATATTTTGCACCAAAGTCATTTTACTTTTATAATTATCCAGATAAGCAAACTTCTTTTTTAAAAAAAGTATCTGTAGTAAACACACATATCTATATTTCATTTCAGTTTTTCATATGATTACTTTAAAAAAAAAATCCTGTTTACATCTTAATGACAATTTTTCCATAATGTGTTTCTGTTCTGATCACAGCTGGCCATTTCTGTCACTATGTAGTAAAGGAGATTACTGTTCCACCAACAAGTAATTTTAATCGTTCCTGGGAGTTAAGAAAGCTAGTAGAAAACCCAAGAAACATAATTAAACACTACTTTTACGAAGGAACTAAGGTGAAAACAGAAAATTATAACAAAATGCTTGAAACAGGACAGTATTGCACAAAACCAAATTAAAATACTAATAAACTTAAACCACTGAATAGCAAGTGGAATCTGACATTTCCCTAAATTTTTAATTCATTGGAGCCTAAGGCATACTTATAAAACTCAAACATCATGTCATCCACCATAACTGAAGAACAGCTACTTCTGATTCCCAGTGGAGAAAGTAAAGGAGTAGTAAAATAATACTGTAAATACTTAAAGGAAAAAAAACCAGTCCCATAGTGCTGATGGATTGACTGTATGTTTAAACAAATTAGGATAGCTCTTTTTATCGGTATAAAATGATCCTAAATTGGCAAAGACAGTGTCTCCAACACCAAAAATAGGAATAGTGTCCCTTGATCAGTTTTATTTTCTGTAACTTCATGCAGCTCTCACATCCATGCATTAGCTTACCAATACAGCCTATGACATATAATTGATCTCAGTAATAAACATTTGCAAAATTTTTGCTGAGTCTTATAAAAACTAATTTCAAGGTTTTTAATATAAAAACATCATATTAAAACAAGTGGTAGATATGAATGTCAAGTAATAAAGATATATGGACCTGATAATTAGCATAATTGAGCTATATATCTAAATGACATTTTATATCATAACTTTTAGTATAATCATAACTGTGTGCAGATTAGCAGCAGGAGAATATAAGACAAACAAGAAATTGGTCAGAGAAAAAGGGGTAACAGCACATGATGAAAGGAAACGTGACAAAGCAAAGAGCCACACTAATCGTGAAGAGGAAAAATCTTTCAGAATATGGAAGGAGAGAGGTCGTATTTCCAAAACAAAACCTAACAATCATATTAACCTGTGACCAGTAATTTGAATAGGGCTAAACTTCCCAGAGAGCAAGACACTGCAGATTAGTAACATCAGGGACACATCAACATGAAGTCTCCTCTGTGCTTTTACATTCTTATTTACCTTCTCAGTTTTGGAAAAGTGTAACATCTGCAGGAGCTAGGGAAAGCATATAGACTGTTTATGTTATGACTGTTTATATGCAAAGATTGGTATCTGTATTACTTACACCTACAAGTAATTTCCATTATCCAAACTGCAAAATTTAAGTAATGATAAGTACAAATTTAAATCATAGTTAAGGCTTTTTAAAGACATTATTTAACAATAAGTAACTACATGAATAAAAAAAAAAGAAGTTTTTACACTTCTGAAAGGAGACAAAAATCAAATGGATTAAGTACAGGACACACTGGAACAGAATAAAAGATAATTATAACACAACACAAAGATATTAACAGATAAATAAATTACTGTTCTTTTCATAGCAGTGTGCATCTCTGAGATGATAATGATCTAATCGACTACAACTTTCTATTACTACAAGCTTAAATAAATCAGTCTTAAGTAAAAAACATGCACATGCTGAAACATAAAGAAATGGAAAAGATTTTCCATAGCTCCTGCTGTCTATCTCTCACCATCTGGAAAACATTAGGTCTGACACTTATTTAGGCTACACAGTCTGCATTATTATAAATGAACTTTCTTAACAAAAAGATCAGTTTGTGCTTTAATTTTTTGTACAAATTAAGAATACAAGCTGCTATATTAGGATGAAAATGTTTCTTTCCCTTGAGTATCTGTTACTACACATTTTAAAGGAAACATCCAAAAAATTAAGCAACGAAAATATTTTCCAAAACACACTGTACAGGTCTACTGAGAACATGCCACTGTGGAGAAATGCTCAGACTTTCATATAAACATTCACTAAGCAGATTGTGGAAGCTAAGCTTTTCCTGTACAAATGGAAACTAGGCACAGGCCAGCTTGAATGGATGCATTTTTTTTCAAACTTTGCCAAATAATTCCTTTAGATTTCAGAACTACAAAAGGTGCCAGGGTTAATGGCCTCTGAGCTACAGGTTGCATAAACACAAGAACAAGACTATACCACTCTGTAACAGATAATACAAGGTGCAGTAGTAATTAGGTGAACACAGAGGACAGATACAACCAAATCTGGAGAACGAACCAACCAGTTGAATGCACTGTTGAGACAGCAAGACTCACCATATGTGAAATTTGCCTGTTTGTAGCTTTCTGTATATTGTTCATAAAACATAGGGTTTTGCATATGGATTAAAATAAAAAGACCTCAGCAAAATATGTTCAGCCTATCTGACTCTGGTTTCATTTTCTTTGAGAAACTGAACTACTCTAAAGCCTCCACTGCAGCCACATTTGAAATGAGGACCTATTTCACTGCAGTAAGAAAAAGCCATCCCAAAGCTCTGAGAACTAGAATTCTATGGCCTGATCCTAATAGCAAATTTCAATTTGCTATACGTTGGTTTACTGAAACTGTATCATAAAACTAAGTACTCAATAGAAATCAGAGAATATTGTTTCAGCATTATGTGGCATGTGTTAGCTTTACATTTAGGCCTTTTTCTAATGTGGGGCACAGCAAAGTAATAGAAGTGTCCTGAAAAACACAATAACTTTTATAAGGGATGCAATGGTATTAATACAAAATAGCAGGGAAAAAAATCTCATCTAGCACTCACTAAAGAAGAAAATGACCTTTCAGAAAATAAGTGATAGAAATCTTCAAATTGCTAACAAGGTAACTTTAGATAAGCTCTATCAAACAGAAAACTCTGTGAAGTGGATGCATGGATTAAACAGTGGAAAAGAGGGAAGTAAAATGTTTTCAGGCAGAGGTGAGGAGTTTCTAAAAGACTCCATGAGAGACGGACATTAAAGCAGTATAACTATGTTAAAAAATGGCATATCAAAATATATAAAAAATACCATAGGAGTCACTGAGCAATCAGGTGTACAAGTACTAAATTTATACTTGCTTAGTCCATAAAAATCCTACTACTGCTACCACTTGAGATGTTATCATAAGGCTTCAGGTGCTTAAGTCCCAACTACAGCTTCTGGCATCTATTGATAACATGAGAATATGAACTAATTAGAATAAAGGAGAGAGAGAAAGTAAGTTTTGTTTCTCTGGTTATGAAGAAAAGGTAACCTAAGGGCATACCAAGGGCAACGGAATGCAAGTTAGAGAACCATTTTTTCCAGACTGGGTACTCGAATCAGCGTTTCCAATACAGAAAGTCGGTATGTTCCTGATCATTCACCAATAATAAGAGGTAGTTTGGCCCCAGGCTGCAAGAACAGTATATAATTCTCTTTTCATATTAAAGAAATAATGTACAGAATTGAGTGATTAATGACATTTTCCTTTGGAAAACATAAACTGTAAGCAAGCATCCCAGATCGCTTTGCATTAAAGACTAAGTTCATATTTTTATGTTATGTTTTGTGCAAAGAAGAAAATAATCCTAATAGAATTAGGGAATTCTTTATTAGTGAAAATAAGAAAATTAAAGTTTTCACTGCAGAAATATTGGTCTTTTTCTGCTGACAATATAAACTACTGTCCCATTGTCAGGTCCACTCAAAGTAATTCTACTAAAAGTACTGTCATTATTTTAGAATTCTAGGTAAGAGTGGACGAATTCAAGATAAATGTATTTATCACTTATTACTCAAAGTACATTATATAAGCTTCCTCCGCATTGCAGCTGTCTCACGACGATGGTGTGTCTACAGCAGCAAGTTAGTTTGAATCAAGAAACTGAATCCCCTGCTTGGCTTTCCTTAATTTTTCTGATTTGCAACATGGAGTGATTTTAGAGACAAAAAAAAATAGATTATTTTTGGTTGAAACTAAACAGGAGGATGTGTTCAGGAACACAATGACAATGATCCTGCCACAAATTGACAGTCAGTCCATGGGAACAGGGTAGAACAAACCCAGAGTAACTTCCCTCTAAATGCATATAATGAGCACATCAGACCCTTAGCTCATTAGATTTTTTAGCACCAATAGCTTCACTGTGCAAATCCACTCCCATCAGGCTGCTAGTGTAAACAAGCAAATTGGCCAAAGAACATAAAGCCTAGAGAGATGGTGAATGACATCAAACATTAAAATTGTCAAACTGTTGCTATTCAATCCTCCCTGAATGACGACGATCCAAAATATTAGAACAGTATTACACAGTATTGCTCTAGGTTGTGCTTTCTTTCCGTATTGACATGCCCGCTTGAGTGAAATTGCCATTTTGGCTTGATTTGTTAAACAGCAAGATGGAATCTTTGTCACGTGGTTTTATCACTGGCTATTTACTACCCAGGTTGCATAAATAGTGTCTGGCATTTTGCCATGACAGAAACAGTAAATAGTAAAGATACAGATTGGTGCAGCATTAAGGCTAAAAGGCAACAGTTTCTTAATGTGTGCTTGTGGTGAAGTGGGACTATCTGCATATATTACTTGAGAAGACATAAATACAAAAACACTATCAGGTGAAGACATTTCAATTGGAACTACGGTTCTCAGGCTTTCTAATCTCCACTTCCAATTACTACTGCTATTTGGAGCAATATTCTAAAAAATATACTGGAATATTCTGCATAATGTGTAAGCAAATTCTCAGGTTTGAAAAAACACACTTACTAATACATTTTACAATAGGAAATAGAGGCTTGACTATTGACTGTGTCATTGGTGCCTCCTGAATTATTAAATAGGGATACAAATTTTGAAGAGAAAATGCTTGAGTCATTACTATTTGCTTTGGTTGTATTTTGCACTACTTCTGTCAGTGAGCACATTCGAACCTTGCTATATTTGCCTGCACATTTGTCCAAGTGGAAAAGAAATCTAAATCTTTTGCACTTGAATTTTTCCTGCCTCAGCTTCAATATTTCTCTTTTATCTCAAATCACTACATTCATTCCTTCAATGATGTGAACCAGACCAGAGCACAATTCTCCATTTATATTCTTATTTGAAGCTTATGTTCTCAGAAACAGAAAAGTAAAAAAAAAAAAATCAACACTTCTTGTATTATGCATCTCTTCAGATCAAAACTTATCAAAAGACAATACATATTAAGACATGTGATAAAGTTCTTGTGAACACTCTCAAATATTAGCAGGGCAGACTTCAACTAACACCCTGCTCTGGTTTCTCCCAGGCCCATCACAGGAGTCATCAGCCCATCTCCACAACTACAGAGGTACAAGGGCAGGTGGGAATCAATATTAGGGACTCATAGGAAGGGAGACACTCTCCCAGTCCACTTAGGGCTGTCCCAGGAGAATCTCAGTCCCAGTGCCCAGGCATGAATCCCGTTACAATAAGAAGATTCTTGTTTATCTATTGGACTACTGGGGTTGCTGTCTAGGGGTGCGAAACACAATATGGGACAGAGGAGAAAAGCGTTTGGGAATTGCACAAGAATTGTTATGGAATGTTTAGGGGAGGAATCAAGGGAAAGAGATCTAGATTTAGATCTGGATCTAGATTTGAGAAGGAATAAGTGAGGGAAAATAGAGTGATCAGGAGACCTAAAGGGCTGGAAATAATAATTTGCTCATTAGTATGTTTGGCTCCGTCCTGTACTTAATCAGTGCAGGCTGTCTCATTTTCTTATTAATTTGCTTGAGATTAAGAATTTTATAAAGGTAGGATGCCTTGGCCACAGCTATTCTGATTTGGAGGAGGAAAGAAGTGGGGTAAAATGAACACTTCCCACTTCTGTGAAGCTAGAAAATATCTGGAAGCAATTGTTTCATGGTTACGCAGGCTTTTCGGCAGTCTGCCCTGGAGGAAACATGAAAAGCTGTAATAAACTCACAGGATATTTCTAGTGGACACATGGTCTAATATATTGAGCACGTACATGGCAAAAGCTCCTTTGTGGGATTTCTTATTGCCACTTCTCTCCATGTATCACCTTCACCCTTATCTTCTGCAAGCCAGCACTCTACGGGGAGACAAATCTCTTCATCAGAAAGAGGAACTACTCTTTCAAGTCTGACTTCCTCCAGGTACCAACTGGGATCATTTCCAGCATTGTCATGGCCAATACGGATTTTGTATAGCTGCCCAAGATTTCTGAGATCAATCTGTAATGACAAAAAAAAAAAAAAAATGGATTTTAATAACAAACTCTAATGTTATCTTTTACCAATCCTTCTACTGGACATGCAAGTTAAATGTGCAGCTAACATAACAAAGAATAATGGGTTTTTATAGAAAATGAAGCCTTAATATACAATGAATCCCAGAGCAATTGAGTAAAAGCGGATGGAGTAGTCTGCAAGCGTAATTTTATTGAATCTATTACCATATTATTTAAAGTGACTAAAGGACTCAATTCAGTCTGATATCATGTAAATCTCTGTTTCTAGACAAATACTTTAACAAGTAGAAGTACCTTCAGTCATTGCTGCATGAAATAATGTATTTGGCAGTCCATAGAGTTACCACCAGCAAAGCCTTCTTAACTATTCCTAGCACTTATTAGTCTGCTATGGCCCACTTTTCTCTTTGTCTTCTATTTTTATGTGCATTGGTGTCACGGTTAACTGTTTCTCTAAGTGCTGACACCACACTGCAGCAAGTTTAAACAATAAAACATGACTATGTCACATTGAATACTGCAGTCTTGTTTTTTTGGGGTTTTTTGAGCTGCAGAAGTTTTTTGAGCAATGCTGATGTCAGGAACCTAAGCACAAAAGCAGGGGTAACCACATTCATTTTCAGTGATGTGTTTAAATGCTCATAGTATTGGGAAGAAAATCACTGAGAAAAAAAAGAGAGAAAAAAAAATAGTTGCTTCTTTTACAGTTTTGTAGTGTTTGGCATAAAACCAAAAAGCAAACAAACAAAAATTGAATTAACAAATGCTTAACACTGATGTTGCTCCAGTTGTTTGGATCACCAAAAAGAGTGAACCAAGATTTGTCTTTGAAAGCCCATTCAATTTGTCCTGGAAGGTAATATTAAAGAATTCTGCCAGAGTGTGTTTCGCCTACATTGTTTTTTTGCTAAGGAAGACTACAAGGTAATGTTCCTTTCTCCGTGGAAATGGAAAATATCAGAGATGTTAAAGACATATCCCTTTCACCCTTTTGTTGAAATGTTTTCCTAGGCAATAACACAGGCTATTGTAACACAGATATTTCTTGGCCATGAGGACCATCACAGAAGAGAGAGTTGTAGGCCTATTTGATCAGCATTTCCTTGCTTCCCTGAGGCAAGCCTGGCACAACTGGCCTCATAGGATGATATCATGACACACATGCTAGTTGTATAAAGTCTGAATAGTGTCACACTTATGGCCAAACTAGTAGATTTCTTATATTAAAACAGTATGTTAAATTAAGAGGTGCTAGCTGAAGGTATAATTATAACAATAATGCAATAAAACCATGTACATCAAAAATATGCTCCTAATACTCACAAAAAAATCACAACAACAGCTCTCTGAAATTAACCGCAAATGTAACCAGGGCACAGGCTAAGTTGTCATAAGATGACTGTTACCCAGAAAAGGCAAAGACCTCTGCAGGGGGCAAGTGTCTGCTAAGGTTCCCTTGAAAATAAATATAACACTATATTAGAACTCTCACTCTTTATTGCAAACTGAATAAAGTATAATACTGGTAAACAAAAAAGGTGATGCTCTCTTGAGATCTAGGCACTGGCTGCTATTTATGGTGCAGAGAAGTTAAAGGGCATTGGAGTAAATAAAACACTGAAACCTTGTGACCTCATATCCATGATTATATTTTGGTATAACCCCTGTTGAAAGAGCAGTATAGCCACCTTTGCATGCAGTATTTAATACCATGACTCCTGGTCAGGAGCAGGAAAGTCTGTCAAAGAGCATCTTTTTTCTTCTGAAGAATCTAATCAGTCGTTTGACCATGAAGCAAACTGAAACATTACTGATAACAAAACATCCTGCATCCCTAGAGTGGTTATCATATGAGTTGAGTGAAAAGTGAAGCCATAACTTTCTTAATTATATTAATTTTATGTATCATATTATGCTAAAGTATGAGTTTGGTTTGGTTTTGTTTTGTTTTCAGAAGGAACTCTAGTATGGAAATGTTTCCAGGTGAATCTGTAAAGGGTTTCAACATTGTATCATAGAGTTACAGACTGATTTCAGTTGAAAGTGTCCTTTAAAGGTCATCTAGCCAAACTTCCCTGCAATGAGGAGGTACATCTTCAACCAAATCAGGTTGCTTGAACCTTGAATGTTTCCAGGGATGAGGCACCTACCACTTCATTGGGAAACCTGTTCAGGTGTTTCACCACTCTCATCATAAAAATTGTCTTCCTTATATCTAGTCTGAATCTATTCTCTTTTAGTTTAAAATCCTTACCCCTTGTCCTACCACAGCAATCTCTGCTATATGTTTATCTTCTTTATAAGCTTCCTGTAAGTACTGAAAGGCCACAATAAGGTCTTCTTAGAGCTTTCTCTTCTCCAGGCTGAACAACCCTACGGCTCTCATCCTGTCCTCATAGGAGAGGTGTTCCAGCCCTCTGATCATTTCTGTAGCCTTTCTCTGCACTCCAATCAGTTCATGTCTTTCCTGTGCTGAGAACTCCAGAGCTGGACAGAGCACTTCAGCTGGAGTCTTAGCAGAGCAGAGGGGCAAAAACGTCTCTGGCCATGTACTTGCCACTTAGTAGCTGATGTTTGGCAGACCACTGGTACAACTGCAGAGAAAATCAGAGGTAAAACAGCTGACCAAGAAAGAAAAACTAAAAAAAAACACATCACTTTGAAAAAGAGAGAGAAATGCTGAACCCATTCACCACTATATCACCATGCAGGGACTTCCTGTTCCTTGGTAAGCAACACAGTAGTCCAGCAATCCTAATCAAATGAAGTTTCAAGAAAAAGAAGTATAGAACAGGAAACTGTCCAAACCATTAAGTTTCTCCAGGAGATGCTCCTAGTTGCAAGTACTTAAATCAGAGTCACTAAAGTCCTATTTAGCATCTCAAAAAGTTCCTGCTTTTTAGTCTTTCTAGACTTCCTATTCCTCCTTTTCACTCTCTAAAGGAGAATATTATAACAAAACTAGGTAAATTAATATCATGAAATTAACTAAATTAGGTAAATTTATGCTAAGTGGGAATTTGTGCAAATGTCAAATACACATCAAATTTTGCTTTTGTAGTGAAATGAAGATGAAAATACTCTCAGAATATGGTAGAGCTAAAATTCTTTTGCCAACATAAACACCATATCTAGAGGTTGCTCCCTCATTTCCAGTATTGACTAAATTGGCTAACTTCTGCATGGCTTGAACACAACCTGGCATTTATAAAACTACTTTTGCAACCAGGACACTCTGTAAAAAGTTGCACAGCAAAGTTGACTTTGCTGCCCTTGTAAACGTTATGCTTACAAAAACTTCAGTCTAGCTGTTCTACACTCTTGTGCCACAGTTGCACAAGTATCCTTCAATTTTATATGGAAATAGCCTTTGTGACAAAACTGCAATAAATGGCCATGCAAAGAAGGACAAGTCCCAGGACTAAAGTGTTGCTCTGGAAATCAGACAACTAAATTCTATTCCTTGATCTTCTTTAGGCTTCATGATTCATAAGCCCTCTTTGCTTCACTTTCTCAACCATACAACAAACAGTTACATGTCTCTCACAGGGACACTGCAAAGCTCTCAATAAATTTTGAGATCCTCAGAAGAAGACACAAGTCCAAAATTCTGTATTTTCTCCAAAGTTTTCTACAGAAATTTTGAGTTAGTTGCTATTTTTCCATAACCTACATTATTTTGATTGGAGTCTGTATGACCTATTTTCAGATGCTTAAATGTTTAACTAAGTGAAAAGTGAAGAAATGTCTCCTTAGCTTAACAAAAGACTGTTCAGTGGAAAGATATTTCAGTAAAAGGATGGAAAGAATATATGTCATGACTTCATTTCTCTTTTATATACTGGAATACATAAAATAACGTCACGGTATTTCTGTTGTACAGAAAGTATCCTGCAATCTCTTTGAATTAAACTCAGGCTAGCATGAAAATCATCTGGATAAGTCAACACTTCAGAAGCAGATACACTAAAATCCCCATGTTTAACACAACCACTAGGGGCTATGCTTGACAGACAATTATTAATTTCAAGAAAGGCCATCTCATTAGCAGAACTTCAGAGATATCATGTGCAGCAGCTGCATTCCCAAAAGAAAGAGAAATCATTGTTTGCATAAGTAGGCACCTTCATATAATTGAGAAGTCTTTGGAAGTAGAAGATATTTTTGAATTGAGAGAATGCAGTTGGTAAATGCTGCCAAAGATATTATAACTAATGTACCAGTAAGGTACTCAGAGTCAACTATGGTGTCTGCATTTTCAAGATGTCCAAATTTAGCCAATTTGTTTATTGTGGCCAACAAACTTGGCACAGGTGCACATTCACCAAATAAATACAATATGTCACAGGTACTCACACAGAAACTTAACAGTATTATGAGAAACGCAGATATAGACATGTAAGAGAGAAGACTAAAGATCACACGAAAATTAGGCATGATTTTTTCCTATGTCACAGTTACATTGGTCACAAAAAATAGGCTGAGTAAACAAGTAGTGCTCATCGCACAGTGACAGTTAAACACTTTCTTTTCCAGTCCACTCAAGTTCTTTTCATCCTGTGGCTAGTCCAATATCAACGCTTACTCACTTGACCTTCCTATACGGGCTGGTAATGTGCTACTATTCACCAAAATGAATGCCATTTATCTGTTACCAGACTAATTAGAGAAAAATGTCACATCGTTGTTACCTGCTAAACCAATGATACTAAGAGTTTGATTTTTCCACCTCCAACTACAACAAATGGGAAAACGTTTCAAGGGCAACATTAAAGCTCTGGAAGAATGTTTACTGTGTGGTTAATTAAATTATGCTGACACAAAGTAGTTACAGTATTAGGGTGGCAGTTCTTGGAGTTAAGTACAAAACTGGGATGTTAGGACAATGCACATATATGACATTTTTTGTGAGTGATATGCACTTTTCCAAGTCAGACCAGGAGTATTTTACTGGATTTGAAAGTTTCTACAGTGCTTAAGTGGGGAGTTAAAACATTGCCTAACAGAGGATGTTTATTGGAATGCAGCTATATGAAAGCTCAGCAAAAGTTAGTCCATGTAAGAAACCCTTAATTATATGCATGCATATGAAGCTAAAAGAAGGATGCTGTGGTTGGACATCTGCACATTATGCATGAAGAAATTATGCATAATAAGAAAAACTAAGATAATAGGCATATGGTAGTGCTTCAAAGAGTCTGAAAACATATGAAGATTAATTTAAGAAAATCTGGAGTAGTCAGCACAGTTCACAACTTAGGTGTAGGACTGGATCTCTGATTACTCTCCTTTTGACTGTTGGTTCTATAATAACCTGATAGATTATGAACCAGCCTCTGCAACTTATGTCTGTGATCTCCTGATGGATTTACATCCATATTTATCATTCAGGTATGAAATCATCAGCTTTGCAAAGAAAAACAAAAAAAAAAAACTACAAAAACCAAACCTTCTAGTGGTATCTTCTCTCAGCAATGCAGGCTACTGTGAACACATCAAACTTTTTGTATTGCCTTCCTAGGGACTCTGCTCCCCTGTGGTCCTCCATGGACTGCAGGGGGACAACTGCCTCACCATGGTCTTCACGACAGGTCACAGAGGAATCTTTCTTCCAGTGTCTAAGCATCTCCTCCTCCTCCTTCTCCACTGACCTTGGTGTCTAAGAAGATGTTGTTCTTGCATTCTCACTCCCTTGTTCTGATGCTGCTGCAGTTTAGCAACTGTGCAGCAACTTCTTCACTTTCTCAAACACGTTATTCACAGAGGCATTAGCTCAATCACTAATTGGCCAGACCTGGGTCAGCTGTGGAGTCCATCTTAGAATTGACTGGCATTGGCCCTGTCAGCTGCAGGGGAAGCTTCTTGTAGCTCTTTGTTTAAAGAAGCCACCCCTGTAGCCTCCCACTACAAAAACCTGACCCAGACAAAACCAATACAACAATGAAAACATATATGCAGGAGATAGAACTCTTAAAGTGCTGCCAAATAATAGGCTATAGAAAGTTAAGGCCAACCAAAACTCTGCAGTTTATCATCTTCAAGATAAATTGATCTCATCTTGTTATAAGCTCTCTACTGTATAAAGTGTCTATTCTCTTTATAGATGTCATGCTTTAGCAAGAAGCTGTTTTTGCTTGGTAACAAGGAGTGGGTTGCAGTTAAGACCCAGTAAAGAGTTTTTGGACTCTCCTCCAGCTCTTGGGTTCAGACCCACCTCTGGCCGGGCTAGGCCAATCTAGCACCTCTGCCATCACTATTTAGGGCTGGGAATTTGAAGTGTTTGCAGGAGGTGTAAGAGTGGTACGAGATGGAGCGACCACGCGGACCCCACAGTCAGAGAAGGAGTAAGGAAGGAGGAGCACCAGACCAGAGACCCCTCTGCAATCCATGGAGAGAATGCAGGCTGTACCTCTGCAACCCATGCAGGGCAATGGCAGGACTGAGAGCCACCAGCAGCTCCTGTTGAGTGCACCCAAATGGGTGAGAGACTGTGTGAGGAGGCAGCCATGGCACAGGACATGTTGGAGAGCCTGTGCGCTGCAGAGCAGATCCACATGAGAGGCAGAAAGGAGCTGCAGCTTTTGGGATAAATGCACATTGGAGCAGCCCGTGTAGGGTTGCTGTGTGTGTGAGGTACCCGATGGACATGCAGGGAGGGCTGGTGCAGAGCCCACTTGCCCTGAGGAGAGACAAACGGCAGAAGCTATCAGGAATAGACTGACTGAAAACCCTATTCAATGCCCCCCCGGGCCATTCATGGGGGGAAGAGGTAAAAACACCAGGATCAGGACTCTGAGCCTGGGAAGAGGGGAGGAGTGGGGAGAAGGTGGTCTTAAAGGGCTGGACAGACTTTTCATCGTTGTACCATTCTGTGTTGCTTTGTGTTGGTTATGTTTTGGGGTTTTATGCTCTAGTTGGTGTTGCAATAAATTATTTTTTGTTTTCTTCCCCAAGCCGAGTGGCCTGATCTGTTTTGTCCTGCACCTTAAGTGGCAATTAAGTTCTCCCTGCCCTTTGACAATCCTCAGCTCTTTGGTACTTGAGGCTAATCGTGGTCTTTTATTCTCTGATGGGCCTAAACAAAAATAGAGTTGTACTAAGCCCAAATAAAAAACATATTTTTAAGAGTAAGAGAGAAAAACTGCACATTAGTCACACCACTCACTTCTGAAAAGTGCTCAGATACTGAGGTGATGGAAGAATGTGAATAGACTAGAAAATGGCTGAGGGAAAGGCAAAGCATTGACATAGATTAGTGAAAGCAGAAAGGCACTGGACATGGAAGGTAGGGGAACTCTTAACAGGGAGACCCTTAACAAAGAAAACAATGTCACAACATTTCAGAAACAATCACTTGAGGCCTATCAGACGGCTGAACTGACAGGGTAAACTGGGAGAGAGGAGTGACTCAAGAGATACAGACAGTAGTTTTTAATATGTATTCATCTTGGACTTGTGTTGCCATCAGATTAAAAAAAAAAAAAAAAAAAAAAAAAGAAATGTTATAGATAGATGGCTGAAACGGAGTACATAAGATTTTCTCAAGACACTACCTTAAAAGGGAAAAATCTATATACATATATATATACACACACACACACACCATACTGCAATACTCAATACAGTAGAATTATTGAGCAAGTATAACCTTCTTTTACTTCTTTAAAATGAGATGATTTGTGCTTTTCTCCAACTTTGTTCATGAGATTTTTACAATTATTCTATTTTTCAATCTTCTGTTTTCTTGGAACCAGCTAAATTTTTCTCCACACAAAGTCTGCAGCTGGTAGAAGTTGTTTAGATCTGTCTTCTATCAAGTAAGTAATGAAGTTCATGTTATCATATATATTTTCAATGGACAATTTCAAGTGGAGTTAGAGTCAGCAGTATGACTGTTTTATGCTGCCTTAAGCTTGCCTGACTAAAGCTTGTGTTTCTCTACGTTTTATTCAACTTGTTTTGGACCTAAATATCTGTTATAGCAAACAGGCAGTTGAAAAATAGTAGGGAATAACCTATGCCCAGCTTTTAGGCATTGGTAGTTCCATGGTTAAGAGAGTGGAGAGCTGCATTAGTGTTTGTGGTCACTTTTGCAACCTCCTCACTTGGGAGTAATTCTCACTGAGCTCATTACAGGCTCTTTAACAATAGGAGGAAAAGCATGAAAATGGATTTGCTTCAACCTATTTTTATTACACTTGGTTTTCATCCCACTGCTTCTCGTTTCACTTTAGAGATCTCAGTTATGACTGTTGGAAGAATGAATATGGATCCAGAATATAGGAATGAAAGATACACGGAAAAACATTACAGATTCTTAGAGTGTGTAGGAATGATTCGAAAGGAAGGAGTGTCAATTATTAATGTATGGATTATTTTAAATGGCTGATAAGTTTATTTAACTGGAGAAAATCAAAATGAGAAACAACAGAGAAAAGCAAAAAGCACACCCAATGAAAGCAATTCTTTACAAACAAGGTATATGTAACTGGAAAGAAAAAGATGAGTTTAACACCGTAATAATCTCATCACAGGAACAATGTTTATTAAGTTTTATGATCCAGCACCTCTGTAAGAATTAGTGGGAGCCCTATTTTTCATCTATCTATATTATTTTCTGGTGTTTTGCTCTGATAGGTATGTCACCGTTTAAAAGACTTTGTACACCTGAAGAATCTTGAACAGGTGTAACTGGATATGGTACCAGCTTCACAAGTTAGAGAAATGGGCCCATGCAGCAAAATTCACACCAGGGATAGATTCCAGTTTCCAGTTCTCCTAAACTGAATGGATACTCCATGTCCCATGCTTGCAAACATGGAATTACTATCTTCCTTACAAACACAGTCACCAACTACAAAATATAATGGAAGGTTAAACTAATGATTTTGAAGATTTCTTAGGAATAAAAAAGGTCACTCTTAACAGCTTAATGCAAAGTTATTTAAGACAAACTTGACAACATTTTGAGATCAGTAAGACCAACTGCTCTAAAGAGACTGCACAGCTGATAATGAAGCAAACTCACAAATCAAAGCATTTAAGAATTCTTGTTAAAGAGCTGCTAAGTCCTGCCACTCCTACTAAGGCTAGCATACAATATTTTGAAAGTAGATCTACTGAACCAGACTTTTACTGACTTCATTATTACTTGAAGAGCAGAACTTGTACCCCAAGGTACAGAATTATTCTGTATTGAGGTAATAAAACCAGAGCTTTTTAGCTCGCTTTTATGGAAGATAATAGGCTTACAGTCTTCTGCTAAGTTCTCTGACACAGAAGGGAATATTTAGCATGACCAAACATTAAAAGAATACTTATTAAAAGAATTTCTTTATCAAATGGTGTGTAAACTCATAAGAGATAATTCACCATGTTTCAAAGAATGATGATGCAGAATATAGGGCTCTGGAGAACATAATTTACAGTATAATTGAAGCTTCAGTGTCTTGAGCAACTTGACATACTGCCAAGATCAGTATTTTTGAAATACCAAGAAATACTCAGGGACTGTGATGACACCAAAGGAAAATGCAGGAAACAGATCACAGTTATGATGAAAGCTGTAACTTATGGTAGATTGATATCCCTCTACTGGAGGAGGAATGACTCTCAACAGAAAAATTATGCCCTAAAAACTATGCCTGAACAGTGATAGAAACAGAAAAGCATAGACTAGAAATAGTTTCTTTGAACACATAAGAACAACTACAGAGCGGAAAGGGATATCCATCAAATTTAAATTCCTCTTCTTTCCCATTCAGTTGTTCATCCCTGACTTCCTCATCTGGTAGGAAAAATTAATGAGCCACAAAAGCAGTCTTAGTGCAGTTTACATACAGCTATCTTGTGAGAATCTGGAACTCTAGTCTCCAGTCAGAAACTAAGAACTGTCCTAACTTTTGGTGAATTTTATGTGCTACCATCATATGGAAATCTTCAAGGTAAATAGCCTTGTTACATTCTATCTGCATTACACTGGAGGTCGACCAGTTTTTAATCTAATATCAAGAAATCTTAATCAGAAACAGCCAAACTTAATGAAGTTACACCAGCTGTATATAGCAATGCAAACAAAATCCAGTTCTAAAAGAGCAACAAAATCTAAGGAGTATATACAGAAGGACCATTGATTTACTCAAGTTTTAATAACTTTCTTTTTTCATTATTTTTAGAATTACTGAATGTTTAATATTTACTTTTAGGTATCTAAGTTACTATGCAGTTATCTTTACTTTCTATGAGACTACTATTCTTGATTTTTATGAAGATAATCCAGTACAGTTTACGGTCATTCTCTTTCTGTGGGCTATTTCTCTGCCATTTCTTATATCTGTGACTAAAGAGGTTTTGAAATGAGGTGGTACTTGAATTATTTCCATGAGACATGATTGTGCTTTTTTTTTTCCATTATATTCTGCTGAACTCTTGTAACTCCATGCATCAGTCATCTTTCTTTAAAAAAGGGGGGTTACCTGGAGTTTAGTCTTCAATTATGGAGCACGTTTCTGCACAAAGGCTGCAAATGAAGGACCACTTAGTCAAGATTTTCCGCAATGTACTTAATAGATTACTGTAATAGAAAGCAACAGGGACTGTCCTAGTTTTCTAAACTCCACAGCTTTTAGCAATACGACCTGGATGAGGGGACAGAGTGTACCCTCAGCAAGCTGTCTGATGACACCAAACTGGGAGGACTGGCTGATTCCCCAGAAGGCTGTGCTGCCATTCAGTGGGATCTTGACTGACCTGAGAGTTGGGCAGAGAGGAACCTCATGAGGTTCAGCAAGGGCAAGTGCAGAGTCTTTCACCTGTGGAGGAACAACTCCATGCACCAGTAAAGGCTGGGGATTGACCTGCTGGAGAGTAGCTCTGCAGAGAGAGACCTGGGAGTCCTGGTTGACAATAAACCAACCATGAGCCAGCAACGTGCCCTTTTGGACAAGAAGGCCAATGGCATCCTGGGATGCATCAAGAAGAGTGTGGCCAGCAGAGCAAGGGAGGTTCTTCTCCCCATCTACTCTGCTCTGGTGAGGGCTCATCTGGAGCCCTGTGCCCTGTTCTGGGCTTTCCAGCTCAAGGGGGACAGGGAACTGCTGGAGCGAGTCCAGCACAGGGCCACCAAGATGATCAGGAGACTGGAACATCTTTCATATAATAAAAGGCTGTGGGAACTGGGGCTGTTTATTCTACAGAAGAAGAGACTGAGGAGTGATCCCATTAATATTTATAAGTACATAAATGGTGGATGTCAGGAGGCTGGGGCATCACTTTTTCTGTTGTATCTAGTGACAGGACAAGGCGTAATGGGATGAAGCTAGAACACAGAAAGTTCCATTTGAACATAAGAAAAAAGTATTTTACTGTGAGAGTGAGGAAGCACTGGAACAGGCTCCTCAGGGAGGGTGTGGAGTCTCCTTCCTTGGAGGTCTTCCAGACCTGCCTGGATGCATTCCTGTGTGACCTGATCTAGGTGGACCTGCTTCAGCAGCGGGATTGGACTAGACAATCTCTAAAGGTCCCTCCCAACCCCACCATTCTATGATTCTATAATACACAGTGCTCATAAACAGCAGAGTTACAAAGTGCAGGAATATTTTGAGGACTCAGCTTTCTTTTGGATTTACAGAAAATCTTAACTACCTTATTAAATTGAGATATTTAAGCAAAATCTGAGAAAAGAAAATAACATTTCTTTACCTTTTCTTTCTCTTCCCATTGATTAGCAATGACTGAAAAGTAGTGTTGAGAAATAATGGATGACAGTCAACCTTGCAGCTTTGATGGTGTGTTTGAAATTCAGCAATGAGCTTTTTCCAGCACCTCTGAAGTTTAAAGATCTTATTGCACATGAATTTAAAAGTTTGATTACAGAAGTAGTTTTGTTTTGTTTTACTCCTCAGTCCAGATTTATTGCACTTGAACTACATTGAAGTGCTCTGCCTAACCTTGAAGCCTCTTCCAAACTTTCAGTGGTGTATCATCAAAGAAAAACATCAGGATCAGACCTAGCTACAGTGTAGAGAATCTAAGCCTGGGTGCTAGTGTGGATAGCAACAGATTATCAGAGCTACTGGACCAGGTATCAGGTTTTGCTTTGATGCTGGGAGGATAAAAATGATGCTTTGAGAGGCACAGTGTTCCTTTCAAAGACAAAGAAAACAAACAAATGTTCTTAGTACTTCCCTCAATTAGTTGAATAAATGAGTATAAACTTGCTGTCAGACAGCATTGACCAGCTGAATAAACATCCGTGATCATCTAGCCAGAGCGATTTGAAAAAGAACATTGAAATTTAGTCTTCAGATAAACACTGATTTTGCCTTCCTGTTTTGATATGACATAATCTAACATCCACATTACCTGCAAACTTTAGCCAAGTTATTTCCAATTTAAATTTCCCTTAAGAAGGAAAGGCCACCATTGACTTGCCTTTGCAAGAACTTACGTATTTATATTTGTCGTGGTTTAGTCCCAGTAACTAAACACTATGCAGCTCTCTCCCCACACACCTAGTAGGAGAAGAATTCGGGAAAAAAAAAAAATCTCATGGGTTGAGATAACTAAAAAGAAAATAAAGATTATATTATTAACTATTATGATAATATATTATAATAATAGTAACAAAGATAAATATAACTCAGAGACAGAAAAATAAAAATCAAGGAAAAAAAATCCCAAATCAGCTGATACACACTGCAATTTCTCACGACCTGCTGACTGATGCCCAAGCAGTGATCTGCTCCTCCCTACTAGAGCCCCCCAGTTTATGCACTGGACATGACCTTCTGTGATATGGAGTAGCCCTTTGGCTAGTTTGGGTCAGCTCTGGGAGATTCAGAAAGGGCTTTGACACTGTGCAAGCATGGTTCACCAATAACCAAAACATTCCTATTATCAACATTCTTTCAGTGTAAACTCAAAACACAGCTTTGTACTAGCTACTAGGAAGAATATTAACTCTATCCTAGAAGAAATCAGGACAATACTTCAAATTGGAAAACAAAATATAAAAAATCTGAGAAACTTCCTCTCCTGTCACTGATTCCTCATCTTCTGTTTATTATGCATAAATTATTTCAACCTAAATGACATATTGTAGATTTAACAGTTGCAAGACATACAGTCCTGAAGAACACTAGAGAGTGGAGGAAATTGTAGGAATTATAGGTACTTGGAGAAGCCCTGGGAAATGTCATACTTCTGAAGCACCTCTCAGGTTTCTCTGAAGAAAAAAGAAATCTCCCCATTTGCTTTGAGAAGTAGGACATCACCAGCCTAAATCACCTGAGTTAACCTATTTGGTGTGATTTGACCCTAATCTCTAGACATCTTTCCTTCTTACTTTCATAGAATCATAGAATTATAGAATGGTAGGGTTGGAAGGGCCCTTTAGACATCGTCTAGTCCAACCCCCTTGCAGAAGCAGGTCCATCTAAATCAGGTTGCATAGAAAAGGTTCACACACCATGTGCTTCAGTAGAACTCTGAAGAAGCCTATGGAAGGATTTACAGTGGACACTTCCAGAGATGGATATGCTACACAAATCATAGCCAGGACTATTTTATTTTATCAAATTAAAGAATGAGCCAGGAAAATGTATTCCACCTCTGCAAACAAACAGTATCTAGTTAAAACTAGTACATCAGGCAAATGCAAGTATGAAGTAGATTCTGAGGGGCATGTCTGCTTGCTGTAGTTCTGAATATATTTGCTGATTCAAAATTTACTGTCATGAAGGTCAAACATTCCCTCAGAAATACTTAATGATCGTTACATATTGCATTGAGCCCATTTTATTACTGCCATTACCTAGTTTTGAGAAAAGCTAATTTGCATATGCTTTGAATTCTCCAGTGTTCATATAACAAGCATACTATACCTTAAACATATCTTTGCTGCTGGGATTAAACAGCTGGTGTTTCCCAGATCCCAAAATGATAGGACCAGAAGCTTTGTTTTCTCCATAAGCATAAAGGGACACTGTTGCTGTTGTACCGGCTGTTTCAAAATCCCCAGTGACTACAGTAATCTTCCAGTCTCCTTCTGCAAAGTAAAAGATAAAATTTAAATGCTTTTATATATGTTACTGATATGTAGCAAGTTACTTGAAGGATAAATAAAGCATAGTTTAGCCCAGGAACTGTAACTACTATGCACCTAACAGATATTGATGCTGAGAGAGACAAGACTGGCTAAACAGTACATCATTCAAACTCATCTTAGACAAGTGGTGTAACTTTAAAGATGTAGGAGGCTTGCATCGTACTAAAGCTGGAAATATGAACACATACAACCCTAGCAAGATTTCTACTGATAACCCTGTGGGTCACCATGGAAAAAGCCTAACCTCTGGAATTTGGATTATAAAAACACATATAATCAAGGAAGGTAATAGCAAAAAGTATCAAGGCATCTCAACTGAGTATAATTTCCTCTCATTTTATGTTTATGTGACACATCATCAAGAGCTTTGTTTGCCTGGATGGAGGCATGACATTGAGATTAGCACAAAAAAAATTATTTTGGAGAAAATTCTGACACTAGAGAAGGACTCTTTAGAAAATCATTTTATATAAAGCTTCCCTGATGCTCCGCTTCTATACAATGCACACATTATTTAAATATCTGAAAGTGGCTTAACACATCTTATTTTTAAAAAAGAATAATTCATAATTGGAAAATACATTTCTACATCTGAAAAGCTGGGATTGCATGCTCTCCACCCCTCTTTTGATCACAGCTTTTGTCTGTACAAAACTAGTTCCATTTAGTGGCTTAAATTCATTCTGTGCAAGGCAAACAACAAATGAAATACCAGCCCACAGTCATCTTATAAATAAATGCCACAGTGTACACTGCAGTTGTATTAATAGAAAGCTGTCTGGTAACGTCTGCATGAATTAAATCTATTGTTTGACAGGATTATTTATCTTCGGCCAGCCCCATTATCCATCTGTAATTTGCCCCACAAGAGGGAACTGGAGGAGGGAGCTTGCTTTCTTGTTTTCCAAATTTTTGAGGTTTGGATGACACCTAGTTTTGCAAGGTGATAGATTTTTAAATACACATGACTACTGTGGTAGTTTGACCCTGGCTAGATGCCACTTGATCACCCACCTCCTCAGCAAGCCAGAGAAGGGGAGAAAATAAGACAAATGTCTCGTGAGTTAAGATAAAAGCAGTTTAATATAGAGATAGCAAAGCCACGTGCGTGCGAGAAGCAAAGCGAAGCAGATAAAGCTGTTACTCTCTACTTCCCATCAGCAGCGATGTCCGGCCACCTCCCGAGAAGCAGGGCTTCAGTACGCGTGACGGTTGCTTTTGGAAGGCCCAGAATGAATCTTGCCTCCCCCTCCTGCTCCTCTCCCCCAGTTTATATTACTGAGCTGACGTCATATGGTATGGAATATCTCCTTGGTCAGCCTGTGTCAGCTGTCCCAGCCATGGGCCCTCCCAAGATCGTGCCCACCCACCGCTGTTGGTGAAGGTGGGGGAAGGAATGCTGGAGGGACAGCCTTGATGTTATGCGAGCGGTAGTCATAATATTGATATCAACAACAAGCACAGCACTGCAAGAGCTACTGTGGAAAATCACTACCATCCCAGACCCACTACAACTACACAGCTGGGAATTTAGAAAAATAACAACAGTTCATTTGGTTTGATCAATCCAATCTGGCCAGCAGGCCAAGGGAGGCAATTCTCCTTTTGTACTCTGCTCTGGTGAGACCCCACCTTGAGTGCTGCACCTAGCTCTGGGAAACTCAGCACAAGAAAGACTGGTCCTGTTGGAGTGGGTCCTGAGGAGGGCTATGAAAGTGATCAGCAGGATGAAGTACTACTCCTGTGAAGAAATGTTCTTGTTCATCCTGGAGAACAGAAGGTTCCAGGGAGACTTTATTGCAGCTTTTCAAAATATAAAGTGGGTGAAAAACAAGGGCAGTGTTTTAAACTGAAAGATGGTAGATTTAGGTAGGACATAAGGAAGACATTCTTTACAATAAGGGTGGTAAGACACTGAAACAGGTTGTTCAGAGAAGTTGTAGATGTTCCATCACTGGAAATGTTCAAGGTCAGGCTCGATGGGGCTTTGAGGAACCTCTGGTAGTGAAAGATGTCCCTTTCCACGGCAGGAGAGTGGACTAGATGACTGTAAAAGATCTCTTCCAACTCAAATCATTCTACAATTCTATAAAGGAAGTGAACCATTCAATTTCCACTAAAAACTGGCAGTCTACAGCTTGTAACAAACTCTTTTGTGCCTTTGAAAATTTGCATCCTCACAGTTTTCTCCATAGACTCTCTTTATTGATAAAAGAACCATAGCACCAGGCTACAAAAGGATGAATAAAAATTAGAAGAGTGAAAAGCCTCTGTACACTGAAAATGGAAACAGAGATGATCAGGGGACTGGAACATCTTTCATATAATAAAAGGCTGTGTGAACTGGGGCTTTTTAATCTAGAAAAGAGCAGACTGAAAGGGGGATCTTATTAATGTTTACAAATATCTAAATGATGGATGTCAGGAGGCTGGGGCATCACTTTTTTCAATGGTATCTAGCAATAACACATGGGGTAATGGGATGAAGCTGGAACAAAGGAAGTTCCATTTAAACATAGGAAAAAACTATTTTACTGTGAGAGTGATGGAGCCCTGGCACAGACTGCCCAGGGAGGGTGTGGAGTCTCCTTCCTTGGATGTGTTCCTATGTGACCTGATCTAGATGGACATGCTTCAGCAGGGGCGTTGGACTATATGATCTCTAAAAGTCCCTTCCAATGCTTACCATTCTATGATTCTATGCGAGTGTAAAGCAGGAGCAACTTGCCCCACAGAAGAGCTCAATTACCAAAAAAAAAATCAGCTTCTTCTGTTTTCAAACAACATAATATTAATTGCTTAAACACAAAGTTTCTTTGGACCATTTGGCTGGAAAGTAAGGACAATTCATTTTACAAGTGCTTAGGAAGAACAGTGCAGACAAAGAGTAGAATATGACTTACTACTCCTAAAAATTTAGAAGTAATTCAGAAACAAATATTCATTTTAAGCAGAAAAAATAGAAGGCTGTTTATAATGTATTTTAATATCCTCTCCAAGCCTCTCTTTTGTTAATCCATGATGTTTCAAAACTAAGCAGCTGGTACTCTTGAGAATGTTTATTCTAGCTAGCGCAACTCCTGCCTGCAAAAGATAAGTGCAATATCACTAAACTATTTTTCACACAAGTTCAACTTTCAAAGTGAAAAAGGGGAATCAAACTTCCCCTAAAACATGACAAAAGGGAGTTTTGGTTTGGACTCCACTATATTGACATTAAGGCTTTTCCTTTTTCTGGAAACAGACAGGGTTATGTGTTTGAGGATAATGTGGGTATAGGAGAATAATCCTATAAATTCCAACGTCTTTGATGCCAGAAATCCTCATTGCATTCCAGAAATCTTCCAAACAGAAATGGGCACAGTATAACAAACACATAAATCTCATTCTCTTTGGCATAAAAATCTAGGGTTTAGTTTGATGATGCAGAAGAGCAATTGTTCCTTAATGACTGAAAAGGAACAAACATTTAGGAGAAAAGAACACAGAAAAATGTGTAATGCAGTGCTTTTCACTTAGCATACCTGGAGGAAAGGTACAACCTTACACCAAATACATTCCTGGAGATATCAGAAAGATATCATAGATGGCTTTCTAGAAATTTTCTCTCTTTTTTTTTTCTCTTTTCTAGAGTATTAGAAACAGTGCAATACACTAGGAAGTTCTACTTCCCAGAAACAGAATTCAGTTTTAAAAAGAAAAAAGTGTACAGAAAGAAAATTAGAAATTTCTAAAAGCTAATGGGAAAAAAGTAAATGAACAAAATCTCAGCTCAACCACTTCAACAGGAATTGGAGCAATCTCTGAAGGTGTGGGATACTCATCTTCAAGCCTCTTTCACACTGTTGCATATTTCAGCAAGTCCCAAACAAGAGGCTATTTGGTGTATATGCTTTTGCCTACTTAGCTCTGATTGAGATATCTGACACAAATCCACCTTGTTTTCCCGTGAAACATATCTGTGTTGACAGAGGGTGAGTTTTGTGAATGACAAAACAGGGTCAGGATGAGAGTGATGTGAACAAATTATTCACTGCAAGATCAAGCCCATCTCCACTGAAGATAAGCCAGTTGGATATACATGTAGTTTATTTCTGCTCTTTGTCATCTTTTTTAGGTTTTTTTAGGTTTATGGGGCAACTTTTAACTGCTGCAACCTTTAGTGTATGACCAGACAAGCATAGATTGAACAATAAAGTGTAGAGATCCAGTTGTAGATGGAGAAAGAACTAACAAGACAGAATTGAACTATGTAAAGGAGGATCTCTAGGAGCAGCCCTTGTGGAAGCAAGGCGTGCAGAACAGCTAAGGCAGAAAGAGTGATGAACAGGTAGAAAATGAATGCCTTCTGAAAATGGCAAAGGATAATGGACAAAAATACTTGTGGTTCAAAATAAAGCTTATAATAGAGTGGGATTTGAATATAATTTGTAAAATAACTGTGTACAAATTTTATCAACCACTTGCCATAGGGACAGCATTTAAGACAAAAAAAAATTATCTTTGTGGATATCCTGATTTATATAATAAATTATGATTAAACATTTTCAAACTTTATCCCAACAGTTTCTCAATTATTTTTCAACCTATAGCATGAAGTAGAAAAAGAAAAACCAATGGTGAGAACAACAATATATGTCTAGGAGAAAGAATCATGGTTTAAAATATTCACTGCAAAAAACTGAAGACAGATCACCAATAATCATGTACTAGAAGAATATGAATTCTCGAACATGTAAAGTTTCCCTAATAACATTCTTGAAAGAAAAATTACAGGATAGAAAGAAAGAACAAAGTGATTTATTGTTTAAATTAAAATGTTGAGTTCAGAGTTTGCTAAAATGTTCAAATATTGTACAAACAGTAACAAATGTGTAAAGCAATTATTTCTGAAACAGTTTTCATTAAAGATAGAAGACTAGAGTAGCATTTACCATTTGCTTGTTCTTGCATTTTCAGCTGTTGATTTATTTGAAATTCTGTCAAAGAAAAAAATGAAGTAGTTAACAAAGGATCTATCCTTTAACATTAAAAAAGGCTTAAAAGAAGATATTAAAAAGATGTTCTGTGATTATAGCCAATACAAGAAAATTTTCTTTGCATTCATTCCCTCATTACTTTCTCACTATCATCTATATATGTTACACAATGCACACACAAAGTTTGTGCACTCAGAAACGCAACAGAGGAAGCAACAAAATGAAATTAAAAGTGTAAATTTAGCCTAGATTTCCTCAGATGAAAAAAATTACTGATCTTATTCTAGAAAGTTATAATAAACCTTACCTTGAGGGTATAGCATGATTTCCGAGTAAATTACACCTTGGGATATGAATGGAAGCCATCTAAAAATAAGAAAGAAAATAAGAAAGGAGGTAGGAATCAAATTGTCACCACTATGTTACCATTTAACCAAGTGATCCATGTCTTATTTTCACAATAAATACAAAATCAGCAGCGTCTCTACTTCTAAAAGTTTAGCATTTGATTTGATAGATGTTAAAGTAGAAATTATTTGACTCGACAGACAATTTTGTTTGTGCAAACGTAAGAGCTATGTAAGTGTATGACACACCTGTGTCAGATTAAGAGTCTCAAATGTACTTATTTGTGTAGCTAAACAGAAGAATACGGCATAGAACATTTTTTCTATGGATTGAGTGCCAAGTATAATTTGCATGTATGTAATGCAGTGTTTTGTGAAATTAAAAGAAAATAAAGATGGAACCAAATGCTGCTCTTTCTTATTCCTCCTACAAATTGAGGGCAGATATAGGAGTCTGAAAAAAAATATGAGTTAAGGCAAGTATCAGTTAGGTTTCTTAGTTATGTTACTTAGGCTATGTGTAATTTTGCAACCTTTTCATTCAGAATATGCATTACCAACTCTTTTAGTTTCCTCCTGCTTGGTAGAAAACCAGCTGATTTTTTACATGAAACAAAAAATTTGGTAGTCTTTTGAGCTATTGAGTTTATTTACTCAGTCCACTTCCATGGACTCTCCAGGAGCAATCGAAATCATTCAGTATCCTACAAAGCCTATTGGGAATCCAGTATAAGATGAGCAGGATGGATCCAGAAGAGCCTTCCAGAGAAGGTTCCTTTTATAATTAAAAACATTAGCAGGCTAATTCATATATGAGCTCCTCTCTAAAAATAAATTTTGTCTTACTCGACAACTAGTTGTGTATTTCATTTCTGCTAAAACCTCACCACACAGGTATTTTCTGCATTCTTAAATGCTAAAAGGTGTCAGACTATAACTAAATAATAATTGAAATGCAGTGAAAGTTGTAGGATGCTCAGAAACTAGTAACAGATTTTTAAGCCAGATAAAATGCTGATGTTTCTTTGGCTAAATGAGAAAAAATACAATATTTTGTTCATACTCTGGATCTTAAAAAATCAATGTATAATAAAGTGGTGAAGCTGAAGATTAAGAAATTAGTTTTCTGAAGAGCCTAAAATAGCCCCTCCTTGAATAGAGCACAGTGTTTCAGGTTTAGATTTTGGCCAGTACAGAAGCTGCCTCTGACCCCTACTATTGCTGGCCTATTTTGATTTGTTTCAATGGCAGTGTTTCCTTGTAGAAAAGTTAGGAATAATAAAAAGAAACCTCTCTGACTTTTCTTCTAAATGTCTGTCATTAACTTTTGCTGATAAATACCTGGTATTAGTTATCACAGAATTACTACAGCAGAGTTCCCTGACATGCATTGTTCCTCACTAGAGAACAGCTATGATGCAGTGGTAATTTTTCATGATTGAGGTAGGCAGCTGGCCTGACTTCTTCAATTTCCATTAGGAAATTTACGTTTTAGAATGGTAGTAACCACAGCTAGCAACAACAGTTGGTCTGCATCCAAATCTACTCTAGAAAAATCATCAGTCTTTTGCTACTGTTTAACAATATCTTACTGATTGAAGAAAGATCTCAAATTTAAAGTTTTATCAAGATGAGAGAGTATCTTTATTTCTGGTTTTGAGGCTAGGACAAGAGTTGGAAAAATCTGCTCATGATTATACAAGAAATTTATAAAATTCAGACCAAATAAACACATGATGCATTTATTAAATATTATTAAATTTTAAATGTTGATTAAAATACTATTCATTCTAGTTCCATGTTACATGGTCACATTGTTTCTCTACAATTCCTTCATTCAATTTGAATGATGCACAAACCAATGAGATAGACTGCAATATTGGAAACTCCAAATGTGAGATTATCATAATATTTTTCCAAATACACAAAAACACAGTCTTTACCAATTGACTTTTAAAATGCCCATTTAATCATAGAATCATAGAATGGAGGGGTTGGAAAGGATCTCTAGAGATCATCTAGCCCAACGCCCCTGCAGAAGCAGGTCCACCTAGATCAGGTCACATAGGAATGCATCCAGGCGGGTTTCAAAAACCTCCAAGGAAGGAGACTCCACACCCTCCCTGGGCAGCCTGTGCCAGGGCTCCCTCACTCTCACAGTGGAATAGTTTTTCCTTATGTTTAAATGGAACTTTTTGTGTTTCCGCTTCTTTCCATTGCTCCTTGTCTTGTCACTAGATACAACAAGAAAAAGTGCCCCAACCTCCTAACATCCACCATTTAGATATTTGCAAATATTTAAGAGATTCCGCCTCACTCTCCTCTTAGTAGACTGAAGAGCCCCAGTTTCCTCATAAGGAAGATGCTCCAGTTCCCTGATCATCTTGGTGGCCCTGTGCTGGACTCTCTCCAGAAGTTCCCCATCTGTCTTGTGCTGGAGAGCCCAAATGGAGAAGCCACATAATAACTCTGCCTTTTGGGCAACATATTTGTCTCTGTAACAATGCTGATGAAAGAGAGTAAATGCTACTTCTGGATGGCAAACTTTACTCATTTACAAATACACTTAATTTAGAATCTTTTTGTGTGCTTTATCTTCCCTTATTGAATAGGTAAGTCACATTTATACAACTAATCCTCATATGGTAAGTTTGCACTGTAGTAAAACAGACGCAATGTTAACAGTTAAGCTTTGCTATGGACCACACAGTACATTGATTCCAGCAATCTGTTTTGGAACAACATATTTTGTGGATTTTATGAAACTGCAAAATAATTAAAATTTGTCTTTCTCTGGAAAATTCATACTTAGTACGTTGTTTGGCATAATGTGTTTAATGATATATATTTAAGAATATTGTTGTAAAAACTACCTTTCACAATTGAAAATATATTCTGAGTTGTTCTCAGCTTCTCTGACAATGACTTTATCACAGTACCAATACTGGGACTTGGTATTTGCCTCACAGCGCAACAGCACCTTCTGCAGTTTACCAAGAGATACAGCTTCCACTTCAAAAGCATTGACCTAGAAGACAGAAAAGACAGCACCTGGCAATTTGCCACCACCAAGTCAATCTGGAAGTATTTTAAAAGCCTGTTTAACTCCTACAATGTACAAAGATTCCTGTTGTTTTAAGGGGACTGCTGGACTGTATTCAAAGTGTTCAGATCTGAAAAGTTAAATATCTTTTAACTATCCATCATCCAAAACGCTGCATACAACCTTTCCCTATTGTTTCAGTACCTCCTCATTTACAATTATTCTTCTCTAGATGAGAAGATGAGCTATTCTTTCCTTTGTTGATATTTATTTCAAATACAAACTTTCTCATCCTTCTATCTTTTTGGTCTCACCTCCTCCATTTACATTTTATTCTACTGGAAGAGACTGGAATCTGATATGTCATTTTCCCATTGTTATTCATTTAGGCTTGAACTTCGAGCTAGCAAAGTTTGTTCTCATAGAAACATGAAGCTGATTAGGTGAAAGGTTCAGGCTGGTAATTTTCTGTCATGGTAAAAAGAAGATAGCTTTCTCTATCTAAATGTAACAGTCCAGGTCACACTTTTCAGTAAAAAGAAAATGAAGGAAAGAACAGTATTGGAAAATTGATATCTGTGAAGTTCTTAGCCCTCAGCAAACAACAGAATTGAGACTGATTGTACAACTTCAGTTATCCCTTGTGTATATGTAATATATGATCACAAGCTATTCTCTCTGAAGGATCTCTGCCTCAAAATGTGCACAGGCAGGAATGTAGCTTTTTAATACTTCTTTTTTATCTTCATTATCTTGATGACTCTATGCATTATTTACCACAACCACACAAATAGTTCAGTGAAGCAGAATCGATTTCCCCAGCGACTTCACTTCTGCACTCTTTCCATAGTACCCCAGTTTTCTGCAAGCACTGAAGCCTATTTTTCAAAAAGTTGTCTGCGTAATGTTTTATTTTACCTATATAGGTCAAGTAGAGAGGTTGTTGCCAAAAGCTGTCAAAATGCAAAGTGGTTTGGAGGCTCAGCTGAGAAACAGAGGGGTTAATTTATTGGCACATTTAGCATTTCAAAGAGCCTACTATGTCCAGAGCAGAATTTTCTTTAAACAAACTTCAGTTATAGCTGTGCTTACTCAGAAAAGCTGACTGGTTATGCAGCAAAACAATAGATACAAAAAGTATCCTCCCACTCAGGGAGGCTGTTAAGTTATTTGCTCAATATTGTGTAGCATATCTGTGGCAAGGATTAAACTAACGTGTTCAAATCAACACCAAACTGCATCTGTCACAAAATGATCCATCCCAGGCCCTGCCTTGCCGGTCCATAGAATCCACTGTCTCGTTCACCTATTTCCACTAACAAAGTGCACTTTGAGTGACCCTCCTCAGCCCCACTGTAAATAATATGCTGAATTTACTTTCAGTCTGGCTAGAATAATTCCCACAGAAAACTTCATTTAAATTTTTTATTCAAATTGGAATGGAACTTTATATCTAACATGTTAGCAGTGGTATAAAAGATCTGTTTTAAAATATTATAAATATCTCTTAAGTTTCCCAGTGGGTTATTTTTATGCTTAGCATTTTAGATACTGTTTCTTATTTTGTAATTAGGTATTCCACCAACTGCTTGATACCACTTGTTATATATAAAAGTGTTAATTCCCAATAGCTCAAAAACAAAGAAATAGGTTTAATAGAAGGTCACAAGGTGGTTAGTGGCAGAGCTAAGATTAAATTCAATATTTCCTGAAATTCATCTATAAGCTATTGGAAAAAAATGAGGATTATGTATGTCTTACTTATGGAGGAGATCGTAGCTAATTGAAAGGTTTTGATTTTAAATCTTCCCTGCATTAATCACAATATTATACACTAAAAGAAATGCATAATGAGCAGTCCTACTAAGATCTAAAATCCTGGTATGATTTCTGTGCAGTCTTTTGTAAGTGGCTGTACTCATCAAACCTTAACAGAACATGTTTTATAGGCAAATATTTTCCTTATCCTAGAAGGGTTCTTAATAGATTTTTCCACCCCTTTTCCTATCAGCTTTTTTACTAATTCTAAATATTCCTTGATTAGTATAAAATTATTTTCCTGTGTTCTTAAAAATTATTTTTCTAAATATCTGTGATATTTTTTATTAGGAATCTGTTAAGACTAGTAAAACTTAATTAAGTTATATTTATTTGGCTAGGCAAATTGTTTTTCAGACTTACCATTCCTCTCTGAAATGTCACCGGTATACCAGATTTATGCAGAAGTCTTAAACCAGAATCTCCTCTTTTTCCATAGATGCATAAATATACTGCAGAATCTGTATCAGCTTGCACTATGTCACCAGTGTAGACGTAAACATGGTATAAGACAACTTAAAAAATAACCAAAAGAAGAAAATACAAGTGTAATCACAATTCATTTTACTTACCACTCTAGCTTAATGGAATAATGTCAGCAGATTTGATTTGCAATTAATTTACTGGAATATATTCTCCATAAATCAGTCTAGCCGTCTGGTTTTAAGATTGCTAAGACCACATTTATGAATAAAGAGCTGATGGAATACAATTCAGTAGACATTAATACCAAAACCCAGGTAACTGATACTCTCGTAACTGTGAAGTACACACATACTTGGATAGATGGGTTTTCCATCTTCCACTACGGGAAGTTCACAGAGAAAATCTCTATCATCACGATTCGTTGACAACCATATGTTTGTTGGAAAATGCAGTGTCATCTTGCTCTTTAGATGTTGCACAGTCACCTAGAGAAGAAATTCCAGCTGTGGTTCAGTTCACTCTTTCCAATGCTTTGCTTCTCAACAACAAAAGATAGTTCTCTATATCTTTTCTTCTCTCTCAGAAATCGATAACACAATCAGTAAATATGACCTACATAATTGCAGCATGAAGAAAAAAATTATTTTGGATACTAGTTTGTAACTTCACTCCTCACTAGAGAGGATCTTTAATCACACCTTTGGAGT
Organism: Urocolius indicus; assembly: GCA_013401255.1. Taxonomy (NCBI): domain Eukaryota; kingdom Metazoa; phylum Chordata; class Aves; order Coliiformes; family Coliidae; genus Urocolius; species Urocolius indicus. The sequence continues at coordinate 299,517 of WBNH01007164.1, read as the reverse complement.
TGCTAGCCTCTGTTCTTTGAATATGCCGTGGACTTTAAAATTATCTTTTTCTTGGAAAAACTAGATCTGTAATTGAAATTTCCTTTTTTAATTCCATAAGCAATGTCACCAGTTCTGATTTCTGTCAGTGAACCACCTCTGTGTAACACTGTATGGCGTACTGAAGACTGAAAACTTTCTGGTGAGGTTAGATGAGCCTGAGCTTTTGAAAATGTGGAAAGATTGGCACATTTTTAAATTAAAATGAAAACAAGATGAATCTCATTATCGATATCCTTCTGAACTTTGCCATGGAGAGGATATGTTGAAATATTAAATAATTTTGTGTCATGTTTGGCTCTTCTAAAACAGAGAAAAGGACAGCCTGGGTGCCACAGCATCCTGTAGTTATTCCTCTGAAGATAGATAGAATTCAAATTCTATCTAAATTGCCTTTATACGTTATGTCATGTCTTACTTGTTTCCTAAAACTAAAGCAGTTGTTCCTCTCTTTTATGGGAGCAATTATTCTCAGTCTTGACTTATAACGTTCCTTACCATAGTTTTTTTTTTTTTCATAGGCCTTGACTAGCAAATAGATGTCAGTGACAAAAAAATGTCTTTTTGCAGTTATGTTTTGAATGTGTGTATGATATGCATAAGCCTTGCAAACAAAATTATGAAAACAAACATTCACATTCAAATGTAAACACTTAGGAAATCAGGACAATATGTGCATTTATCTCACTTTTCTAATAAAATATTATTTAAAGTAAAATAAACACTTCTTTTAATACTAAAGCACGTATTGCTTTAACACAAAATACTTTTGCAACATTGATTCTTAATCTCTAATATTTATTGGCAGAGCTCCCCCTGCTGACTCATCACAATGGCAAATATTAACTGCTTTGTCAGGAAAACATAGCTTTCAACCTAATTTATTTGTTTCTGTGAAAAGAGATATTTGAAATCCCAGGGTCACCCCACTAAATTTGGACTAAAATGTTAAAGAAATATTTTGTAACCACCAGGGTGGAAAGTAGTATTCTGGCAACCATTTAAACAACTGAAATATTTATACTTAGATTAATCAAACCATAGAATAATAGAATAATAGGGTTGGAAGGCACCTTTAGAGTCCATTTAGTCTAGCCCTCCTGCAGAAGCAGGTCAATCTTGATCAGGTGCATAGGAACATGTCCAGGTGGGTCTTGAAGATCTCCAAGGAAGGAGACTTTTGGTAGTTACAGTTGAGGCCTTTTTGTTAACGTAAAAATCTGTTGTTACTGTGTAATTCTGGTTGTCTAAATCAGGCTTTTTAAGATTAATTACAGGCCAGAGGACAAGCTTGTGTGTTTTAGAGTTTCAAAATCAGAAATACAAGGCAAATATTTATCTGCAATTCTGAAAAGAAATCTTACAAGGGGGTCAGTGTTAGCAAGAATTGAGTATAAATTTAATCTGGTAAACACTTCTAACTATCAAGACCAATAGTTAAAACAGAAACAGAGAAGAAGAATTAATTTTCCAAATTAAAAAACAAAACAAAAAACCAGCCCCGCCAAAACACCACCACCAACAACAAAAAAAACCAAAAAAACACAAAACCACCAAGCAGTTCCTTCTTCCCTGAAAGTGGTTGCAATTGTGAGCTATGTTAGGGCCAATTATGACTAGCCTAACGTTAAGCTAACATTGTTCATTCTTCACATGTAATTCTCACAGAATAACTGTTAGCTCCATTGTTTTCAATTTTTTGTAGCTGAAATTCATATCTAGAATCTCCCTAATACACTGAAAAGCACAGGCAAGCTTTCAGAAAGCAAAACTTGTTAAAACCCATCAATACACTAAAATTAGTATCTGTGAACTACATGAATTAGGAATAATTGCAATACAATGCCACAGATATCCACCTCTTGGGAGCTGGGCTGTATCAGTGCTTGTGTCATCTCTAAAGGAACTTTAAGAAAGCAAAGCAATAAAAATATTTCACAATCAGCATTTTTTATTAATGAAGCTGTTGTTTCAAGAAAAGATGGGCTTTTAGCTCATATAAATATTATTAAATTATTAAAGCAGAAAAATATCACCATAAAAATTCTCACCCTTTCTAAATTCCACTCTGATTTTTCATTCAGTAATTCATCAAGTGCAATTCTTATCTTGTAGATACTCCCAATGCTTTTTATTTTAACCTAAATAAAACCAGAACAATACAACATATAACTGCAGTAAAAAAACATGTACAATTTACAGTTTAAACTTGTGCAGTAGAGTCTGTATGCTGATTAAGTAAGACCATGCCTTGCAAACACTGTATCCATTCCATGATTAGGACATTTTAGTCACATAAGGGAGAAGCAGTGTCCTAGTGGCAAGCATAGGCCTATAAATTCTGTGCTTAAAACTGTTACAGCCTTCAGAACACCTTGCAAAAAAGCCAAAGCCACTAAACAAATAAACCAGAAAAAAAAAAAAACCTAAACATTTTCCTCCCTGTATTTTCTGTCATCACATGTAAAATTACTCAAAAATCCTCATTTATGCACATTTTACCATTCATTCAATTTGGGCTATATTTCTGGTAGAAATATAGCTACGCCAGTATGTGATGGGGGCAGGGGTGGGAGAGATGCATAAAACTACATCTTTATCTGTACAATTGGTTCCAGGTTTTTCTGAGCTACTATAGTATCTGAGTATACAGGAACAGCATGCAACATTTGACTGGCAGATTTTGAATTATAGGATTCGGAAAAGAGACTTCTGTTTTGTATGAGTAGATATCTGTCTGAGCCCCAGTTTTGATTAGATTACAGCCTTTTGAAATCACAGTGTTTGCCAGGGATTTGGCAGATATTTAAGCTACTCAAAGTTTGAAAAGCAAAAAAAGTTGGTGAGGCCCATTCATGAGAGAAATGTGGAACACTAAATCAAATCCACTAACCCACAGGTCACAAGTCTTTCACAATGCAGCACAGCAACATGAACATAAACCTTAGCACATTGAAGTGAAGGATATAAAACTTTTGGAGATCTTAAAGGATAAGCTCTCAAAAGCTGGCAAAACCTTGATACTATTTTCACTTTCTGACTATGATTTGCATTCATTTGCACTTTCTTTGCACTTTCAGGCATTACATGTAGTAGTAATAAGTTAATGAGTAATACTTAACAAGTAGCCTTGTTAGAGGTAACCTGAAGACTTTGGGATTAAAGAAGTAGTAAAGTCATATATACAGCCTGACTGAGAAAAACAACTACTCTCATTTCCCATGTTTCCCAGACAAACCAATCCACTTATATGAGGTACTATCTTTTCATTCACAGAGCTGGTGTTCACGTGCTGTCATGTTGTCTGTTCATTTGTCAAGACAGTTCTACTCAAGTTTTTAATAGTTGTGCATACTGTTGTGCTGATAAAGTGAAATGTTAAAGAAAACTGATTCCTGATTGTTACAAGCTTTCAGTATCCATTTTCTTCCTCAAACTCCTGGACAGACCTATTATTAAGTTGATTGCTTTATAAAATAAAATTTGTTGTCTTCTGTTCTGTAAAATATCAGTGGAACCATATCATGCTCAAAGATGTAAATGATAAGAAGATTAAATTAAGTCTTGCATTCCTATCCTTTTTTCAATACTTACCTCACTAAACAAGTACAGGATAAAGTTTAAGGCGGGGGGGGGGGAGAAAAAAAAAAAAGAAAGAAAGAAGAAAGAACTCTTACTCATAGGCTTTTCCTTGGTTAATTTATCTACTATAGACTAAAGGATGAAAAGCACTTTGGTGACATTTCCTGCCTGAAAGCAATAGTGTCAGCATGATGTAAAGAATCATAGTAGTAGCCCCAGGTGCTGAAAGAAAGTCTCTGCTCTCTCACAAGATCAATATCCAGAGTACATAGCCATAATGGGTAATATGTATTTTAGAGAAGAAAAATTGGTTCACCTCTCAAGAATATATGGATTAACATTGCAAACATGCCATTACCCAAAGCTGCTTATAATTTATTCATTAATTAGGAGAACAGGATTCCCCATGGATCATAATGTATAGTCTACATGCTTAGAAAATGAACATTACAATTGGTTATCTTCCTGCTTATGCCCTATTCATAGAGAGTATTCTTATTAATATTATTGACAGTAACAATCTCAGGTTTTGCCAAGATTGTTTAGAAGAGTTGATGACTGCAGCAAAAAAAAAAAAAAATTTCACAAAATATTACTTCTTCCTTAGTTAGCTGAATACAGAAAGGTGTTATATGCATCCCAGACAGTAAAATTTAAACAAAACCGAAGCTTTAGCACCATTAGTAATTTCCTTTCAGCCTATCTAAACATAATTTATTTATTACAGCAGAGATGTGGTTATTCTTAATAAGAGTTCTTAATAGCAGAACTCTTTGTGTTCTCATGACATGATAACATGTAGGTTTTATTGGACTGTAATTCTATATGCAAAGCTTCTGTCATTTCAGCTATTTATAACACAGCAGCTGAAAAAAGCCTTGTCTTCCTGAACTGAACCAGTTCCACAGCATACATTTTATAAATGCTTTGAAAACTGTATGCATGAAGATTTCATTAATGAAGATCCCTAAATTACATACAAGTCTTGCATCAGACATGGTTTGTTTAGGAGTGTAGTTTCTAAAGCTAGTTTCACATCGATTACCTTAAAGAAATCCATTTACTGTCCCATTTCGGCTACTATATGAGGGAGAGGGAGTTACAAGAAAGAGCTCTGTTGCTAACTATATGCATAAAGCAGATTTAGTGTAGAACTTGTAGAGACTAGATACTTATTGTATGCAGTAAACATAGGAGAAAAACATTTTATTTTTTTTCCAGGACAGAATAATCTTTGCATTGCATATTTAAAATAATGTTAACAGTATTCATTAGCTACCTGAAATTCATCCTCCTGTCCTGGAAGAAACAGATGCTTTCTGTTGTCCTTGCTGAGAGTTACTGGTCCATCTACTCCCTTGTCTCCATATATCCAGAGAGCAACATTTGCTTCAGTTCCTGCGTTTCCTGTCAGCACTGACACTTTCCATTCATCATCTGAAGGAAGGGGGTATTCACCACCTTGGGGATTTCTCATTTCCTCTGTGAAACACAGAACATTAGTGAGAGATGAAAATCGACAGTCGCTGTTGTAACTTCAGCACATAAAGAGACCATAACAGAGAGGGGATTGTATTTTTTCGTGGCAAGTGAGATAGTTTAAAAAGATTGATTTATGTTTCTTGTCTAGACCAAAATGTACTGATTAGCTGAGGTACAAGAATCAACTAGAAAATAATAAATATCCCTCACATTCACTGTCATATTCTGATATAATGTAAGGAGGCTATGATGAAGAACTATGGCCATTAAATTGACATTTCTGGTTCCTTAGCCTGACATTTAGAAATGAGTAGAATCAGTCGTAAATACTCCTCTAATGCCTTGTGTTGGGACATTATTAGCAGAATCACGTGTCAGAGAACAGGGACAATTTTCATGTCAAACAAACAAAAAAATATGTAGGAAATTAACTTTCTTGAAGTTAAATATCAATTAAGTACTGTAAAATACACAAAAAAACCCCATAATATATCCTCGCCCAACCATGCTTATGCATATGATGCTAGCTTTGGGCTAAGGTAGGTTCTGCACAAATGAGACAATAGCAGCACAGTACCATTTTATGAATAAATTTCAAAGATTTAATTGTTAAGCAAATATTATTTTGGAAAAGGTGTATTTCACTTCAGAATAGCATTTAGTGATCTTCCATCTACCTTTAAGATGCAAAGACTCTTGGGATGAAGGAATTTTGTTCTAATTATTGTAATCAAACTGGAGATAACAAACATCAGATGTGTGGAACATTACTTTTCAGTAATGAGATCACTGACCACGAAGTTTTCTCCAAAATAGGGAGTTCATGCCTCCAGGAATTTCTAATCTTTCCTGTCTCAAGGCAGATATAAACCTTAAATCTGAAAAGATGAACAGATTAATTTTCCATACACCATGTTTCCAGTTGGAAACAGCAGTTTCCAAGGTGCTTCATAAGACCTTTTCATGCAACTGCAAGGTGACTTTTTAATATTTTAACCATAATGAATATAATCAGTGCTGCAGATTAATTATTGTTTGTATCCCCCAGATGATTCCTCATACATTGAGTAGCTTTGTATGAACCAAGCCTTTGCAGGCCAGAGGCTCCAAACACATAGCGGAATTCACTCACGAATTTGCAGGTTTCATACATAGTCACTGACAGAGATTTCTTGAAGAATTCCCAATGCGTCACTATGTATAATCCTGCTCCACTACATATTTTTCTATCAGAGCTCTTTGGGTTTTTATTTACTTGATTAAAGTACTGTACTGGGATGAAATTTTTCCCTTCACTTATTAAACTGCCTTTACTTCTGAGGGAAAAAAAAAATCAACACACACACACAAAATTTAAGAAAAAAGAAAAGAAAATGAAAAGCAAAATAAAAACACACCAAGAAACAAAGCACAACAACAACAAAACACTAAAACCAAACTATACAGAAAAACAGGTCCCTCACCACCAGCAGAATGATGCCCAACTAGTCCCCAGGGAATGACTGCTTTGGAAAAATTCTCATGTTTTATTGCTATTCAGAACAATATATGGTATGGACTATCTCTGGTCTATCGGTCAGCTGTACCAGCTCTGTCTTCTCCCAGCCTCCTGCCATTGTTCCCCCTTCCCAACTCGCTGGAAGAGTAGGATAAGAAACAGTGATGGTCTCAGTTCTGTACAAGTACAGCTCAGCAGCAGCTAAAACACTGCTTTGGTCACCAGGCTAAAACACAACACCAGAAGCACTGTCATGAAGAAAATTAAGTTCGTCCCAGTCAAGCACAGTGCAAATAGTAAACAAAATAAAGGAATACCTATGACGGAATTTTGCAAAATGTATCTGAGCTAGAATTAAAATATAAGTTTGAAGGCAAAGTGAAAAACAATTTTGAATCCTTAAGAACGGCTTCATAATAAATGAGTAAAAAATATCACGTATTGAAATATTGGTGAAGCAAATCAAGTAAGTGAAAAAGGGGTGATTCAATACTGAGACACCATGATCTTCCCTTCAAATTTCCTAAAATTTCACTTATAATATATCAAATTAATGTGTTTTTTTCTTAAAATTTGTACTCAAAATCAATTACACAATTCCTTGGATCATCAGGTAGTCCTGTAGGTTACATCAACATGATAACTAAATCACCAAGCCTGAATTATGATTCACTAACATTGAACTCTTAATGACATGAAATAATTGCACAAGAAATTGCAAAGGAATTAGGATCCAGTACAAAATTCTATAATAAATAAGGACTATCTTCTGGAATCAGGGGAAATTGCAGCCCTAGTAAAGAATCTAAAATTTGGTTAATTAGTTTTTTAGAATTTCAGAATTGTAGTAGTATGACTTTTGCAGCAGTGCTTCTAACAGTAGTACTATAACTTTGGAATGGTTAATGTAGAAATAAGCAACAGTGCCATAATAATCTGGGTTTGCTGTATTGTACAGTATATCCCTAAGTTTACTGTATTCTTTAGCATGACTGAGAACAAGTTATTCTGAATGAAAAAAAAAAAAATCACACACCTAAAATAAAGCAAAAGGCAAACATGTTGTGTTTACCTGAAGAAAAACTTCATTGTGCTTGTCATTCAGTGACTGCAATAACAGAACTATACTAAAGCAGTTACTTTGAGAAATTATCTTTGAGAAATTGATTACGTAACTTTCTCTAACTGTAGTTACTTAGCTTCTCATCTGTAACTCTTAAAGCTGGGCACCTCACAGCTATCTAAAACCACTTCTTTCTTACAGCAGAGAGACAAAAATTTACATGAAATGCACAGGTATTCAAGCAGCAAAAGGAATCCCAGGCTGTTCATAAGCTTAGCACATGAATTCTCTACTCAGACTACTGCTACTCAAAGCAGCTAATGCAACCTCAAACTACCACCTCTTGAGAACAATTATATTGCACAAACAATACACAGGTTTGGAACAGTTTGTGCTTTGTAATTCACTGGCTCTTCTTACAAATGGAAGTCAGCGGCTTTGATTTGCTACAGGCTAAAAATATTCCAGTCTGAAAAGAGGATTTGATGGTTACCCTGCATTAGTCATAGGAGTTTACACACTTCATGACACCATGCTATAAATCTATTGCAACAAAAATTCATTCTGATAATCTTGCATGAGAATGATTAGGTCAAAATCCTTTGCACAGTTGTCTTTTTATTTATTTATACTAAATCTAAAGCAAATTATCTTATCCCAGATCAAATGATTGAGTAACACTTTTGAATGAATCATCAGAAAAAGTAATCTCTAGAACAGAAGCTTAGACAATAAAGTTCATGCATTTTTACTACACATTTTTTACTGTCATTTCAAATGCAAACCAAATGAAAATGAGATCAGATTTTATCTGTATCCTGTTTTCTTTTGTAAGTAAAATATATTAAAAATTAATAGTAGAAAAGTGTATTCTAGACATACAGGAAAGGAACATGGAGGGTGTAGAAATCGTTTCTCAGAGACACAATCTGTTAATACCAAACCACATAATGGTTCTCTGCATCATGGATTTCCTTTATGTCACAGAGGCTAATGACTTCTCTTGTTTTAACTGGGACACACAAGCAAGTTTTCGTCATTTAAATTTAAGTATTTATTTGAGAAACGCAAGCAACAAGCAAAGAGGAAATCCTCAGTATCAAGTCATTTGGGAAATCCCGTAAGATTCTTATATGCTTTCCAGGTGATACATAATATGACACAAGTATATGTTTTCAGCAGGTCTGTTGATTTTGGCTTGCTTTCCAACTGGTAACAGAAGAGTAAAAAGGGGTTTAAAAAAAATCACAATGTTTGGTTTGAGTTTTTAGTGTCTTCTGCTTCATCTCCTTTATTCCTAGACTTTGTGGTCCTCTAACCATATATACTACTTTCCTTCTGCTTTTGACAGCTCATTTAATTTGCCTTGAGTCTATAACATTGTGTCTTGCATGCATTTTAGCTGACTTATCTCTGATATTCGCTCTCATATGTCCATCCTGTGAGCTGTTAGGTAGAAGGTGGATCCTGCTATCATCCTTCTACAGTGAAAGAAGTTTCTTGAGGAACAGAGCTGTTCCATAGCAGTTTTCACTTTAATCCAGAGTCCACATTTATGTATGTCAGAAATACTTCTTACAAAGTGTTTTAGACTCTATGTATCCAATTTCACAGCAGATATTGCTTCTATAAAAGGATCCTTTGTATCCAAACCTGAAAACATCTAACTTCTTTGAAAATAGGTTTGATGGCTTATGTATGGTTTCCATGGGTTTCAAAGCATATCTCACCAGTTGCTGGTAACACACACCACCTTGGGAGGGCATTATGACACAATGATGCAACATGAAGTCTGACAGACTAAAAACAGAAAGTGAGTGTTTTGAGCTAAGAATGGAAACATTGCCAGAAACAATTAACAGCAATTATTGATAATTCACATCAATGCTTTGAATTTAACCAAGATACTTTCTTTGAACTGAACTTGTTTAAATCTTCCTTGATACTTCACATTATACCCTATGAACATGTGTGTCTTGTTCACATTGCCAAACTTTTCCTGTACACTTTGAAAAAATGGTCTGAGGACAAAGCTCAAAACCAAATCAGCAACCCACTTGAACTATTTGCTACATGAATTGGGATTACCTCTAGCCAACTAAGTATGCCTCCCATAGTGGAAGCTCTAATATAACTTTGTCATTAAAGAACACTCAGCATATTTTTTTTTCCAGCATGTGACTGTCCCTCAGTGTGCTGTGTGTAACCCAGAAGTTACACACACTCCTCTGCTTTTCATGGCAATGTGACCCAATTCAGGCTGTGCAGACAGGGTAACATTAAAATAAAAGAAAGGCAGGAAGCAAATGTGATCATCCCCACTTCTTAGGAGACAGATCATTCCCTGCTTTCTTTAACACTTTAGGCACACCTTCTTTGGTCATTAGGATGATGAATATTTTTGTAGAAATTTTGAGTTAGGGAAATCATCTTAGACCAGTTATGCAACTTCTATAGCTAAAGAAGAAAGTGGCTATATAGCCTAGTAAACACATCTGGTAGACTATTGCTCCAGAAGCATCACCAGAATGTTGTTTATCTATTCCTACCTGAGTAAATGTAAGTATAAAGCTAGCATACAGTGCACCAAAACTTTACTCTTTCCCCCAGTGATTTACAAAACAGAAAACGTAAGTGTGAAAGAAAGCATAAATGAGAAATTTACCATTACTTTTAGTGAGCTTTGGTAATGTGATTGCTAATTGTTTCCTTATCAATAAATCACGTTCCAAAGCCCCTTTAAAAACCAATAATTGATAGTGTGAAGTTTCATGTATGCACAAGTCATTAGTCTAGAAAAGCTACTCATTGTCCTTCCCAAGTTAAGTAACTGCAAATGTGCATGGAGGGCAGACATAACACAATGTTATATTACAATTGTTTGTAAACTATTGCTTACTCGAGTGTAGAAAAGTTGAAAGGCTTTCAGTTATTGGCTTCTGGGTTTTTGCTGGTTGGTGCTGAGATTCTTTGAAGTTTTTCCTCTCCTGATGACGTGCTGCAGATGTTCCCATGGGCTCTTCCCGGCCAACTAAAACAATGAAATGTAAATTCTGTCACTAGCTAAAAATCATTTGTTATTTGCTTGAAAGCTTCCTATGCATTCAGTGACAAACAATGATACAGATTGCACAACTATTCAATGCAGTGGACACCAAAATCTTTTTTTCTATGTACTACACAGACAGTACATATTGTTAGGTTTCAGTTAGCAGCACGACACCAAAAGTGGGGAAAAAAAACTAGCATACCAATAAAAATCCATTTACTGCTTTGAAAATCTAAGTAACAATTTAACACTGATGCATGGACAAAATTACTTGCTAAAATACAGTTTTCCCCAACATAAGCTTCTCCACTGCCCAATGTTTCCTTTCTTCAGAGTGGGAATGCTGAAGTGAAAACTGCTAGATCCCGTTTCTGGTAAGTGGTAAACATACAATCTTGATTGCTCTCATAGAAAATATTGGCTGCTTTTATCTTCCTGTTACCAACTAACAAGGATTTAAGAGAATTCAAGATTGTAATGCAGTAACATATAGCTTTATTTTAATGGCATCAGTAAGTTGTATTTTGTTGAGAATTTCCATTGAAAACCCTGCTCTTCCATAAAGTAACAAAGAAAACTCTTTTCCTCATTTCTACAGGAAACAGTGACCAAAATATTCTTGTAACTTTGCAGCAAGTAAGGACTGAATTCATAATGCTTCTGAATGTCTCAGTCACAATATACATAAAAGATTTAACAATAAGAGTGGTTTTATGTTTTGCTGCTTTTCCTTCGCTAGTTAAAGCATTCAAGATGATGCTGTTCTGCTTGGCTGGCAAAACTCTGACAGAATTCTCAATTTTGAATTGGTGTTCAGTTTAACATTTTCATGAGATACTTTAATTCTTGATCTCTGTGGCTATGTTCACCAGACAAAAATACCAATACTGTAATTCCACTATATTCTGCGGTTACAATCCAAATCTAGCTATGTTTGGTAACCAATTGTTCACCAAATTAAAAACTTCATTCTCTTAAAGGAGAAGAGACAAGCAGATAATCCAGTGCCAATGATCCAGGTTATGCTGAAAGCTAATTTCTGAGTCCTGTCTACTTGCCTCCAACAGCTCAGCTCCCTAGCGAGGAACCCATCTGACTGCTCTCAAAATCTGACAATAGGACAGAAGAATCACATAATCAATATAATAGTGGGAGAAGTACAATGTATTTTGCACCACTAAGGAAAGAAATTGGATGTTGCCAAGCAGGCCCTCTTTAAAGTTTATTACTTTCCCTATAAAATCAGGAAAGACTGTGGTATATCTGACAGCAAGACAGCATCTCCTAGGTTTCCATAAGCTGTGGCCAGAATGGGGAATAGGATGTTAGCTCCACGCCTAACATGTCACCTGTTTCAATTCTTAGGAACAGAAGTTTATTTGTTCATTAAAAAAAAAAAAAAAAACCAGATTTCTTCTACATCATTTATTATTAGAAAGAAATTAAGAAAATTAACTAGGTACATAGAAATTAAGCATGGGCACACTAAGCTCTTCACCTTTAAAACTAATGAAACAAAACAGAGGGAGTAGTGTTCATCTGGTTTCAACATTTTTACTTTGAATTTGTCATTTAGAAATACTCATCACTAAAGCTAACTATAGAATATCATGAAATCACATACATTTGATGACCTGAGGGTAGAAAAAAATGTTTCTCTCTCCAGTGTTAATGACTGGCTTAGTCTGGCCGTCCGGCAGGAGTCCAACATATATTCCTTTATTTCTCATTGATTCTAGACTTACAGACCCAGTTTCCAAATCCTTCTCAATTTTAAAGTGACAGTATTCATCACCTATGCCCTGGGAAATTGAAAACAGAAATGTGAATTCAAAAATTGAATTTATATAGGTGAGCAAGTTGAAAGCTTTTTAAGACTTAAATATTACTAACTTCTAATAATGTTTTAGATTAATTTTGGGTTCTTCACAATGTCCTACATTATTGCATACAAACACATATTTTATATATATATATCTTGGTCTTGCTTATTCCTTAGTGAACAAAAAGACCAGTCACATAATTTGAGTAAGTGAAAGATCTCATATGAAAGCATTCCAATTCCTGTTAGGATTTAGGCAAATTCTAGGATATATTTGAAGGAATTTCCCTCTTGAATGGGAAAGCTTATGTAATCAATTTACATCTTAATTATTAATTACTGGGGTTTATCATAAATTTATTTAGACTCAATATCATTTTAATCCCTTGAACATGTTTGTGCTCTGTCGCATTCAAACAATTGCATCGGTTCATATCAGCAAACAGACATAGGATTAGTAAACATCAAGTCTGATGAGCAAATACTAATGTCTCATTCTCTTTTTTTTGCTCTCAAATGTGAATCTGCAATAGTAAAACTCCTATGGAGAATGTTATGGGTCCTGAAATCAGTATATTTCAATCACATCCCAAGCCTAGTTTTGTTATTAATGTACAGTCTACTGGCAGGTATTTCAACAATAAACTCTATGAGGTTTTTTGACAAACTAAAAAAAAAAAAAAATCAGGTACTTAATTTCAGACCAAATAGAATAGTTTGTAAAAGCTAGAATGCCAACATCACCTCAACATCTTCCAAACTGAAACCAATATAACATTTTTGTTTAATAAAAATGAAATTAGCACAACAGAATATTGGCAGAGAGTCATCAGCTAGCTAGCAACAAATAAATTTTAACTACATTCATATCCTGTATAGTTTAAAAATATACTCAAGTCTTTACAATCAAGTGCTAAATAAACATGACAGCCTCTCTTGCTATATTTTTCCATCTTTCCTTGGGCAAGTGAAGGAAATGATCAGAAAAATTTTAAATCTGAAAAACGTTTCATCCCATTTTTAGCCAAGCAAGTAAAAAAATATTCTATCACTGAGAATTCACTCAAGCTATCTGCAGAGGGAAATACAAACAAGAATTGCTTACTGTTCCATTACACTGGTCGTCTTTGATCTTCAGATACATTCTTGGGTTTCTCACACTTTCAAACATGCAGACTCCAGAGTCAATTTTATGCACCTTCCAGTAGGACTCCTGCTGCTGCTGACCTGCTCCACTGCAGCTCCCATCAGGTCTAAGTGACAGCGCCTGGCAGAGACTTGTTTTGAGTAGGATGATGGCACCATGGTGAAACACACCCTTCAGATCAGAGACAAGAAGTCCTTTGTGAATAGCACAGCTTTTCTCCATATTAAACCTTGACATTTATGCTGTCTGTACTGATTTTTTAAGCACTTATTAATGTATTTCGATTTATAAAATGTAAATTAATAAGACCCAGGTAATAAAAGTGTACCTCCAGCCTTTTAATATTTGCCATTTGCTGGACAGACACTAACCTGGGCAGTGGAAATCCCTCACTGCTCCACAGCTTCCCTGCTTTTTTGTTGTTCAGCAGCACAGCAGGACATCCAGAGCACAAGGAAAGTGGCAAGTAAAGGAACTCATTCTTTTTTCAGATTATGAAATTTCCCATGTAGCTTTCTTGCGTGTATCTACCTTTCTACATTTCAAAGGTTTACTAAAAATTTGAGATGCATTTTTTCCACGTAACAGCCCACCCTGTTTGCCTATACCACATATCAACTGCACTTACGGGCACGGCTCGCCCCAGGAGAGCAGTTAGGAAAAGCGTCTCAAGTGCCGCCTACGTTAAGCTGTACTTTAGCTCCACCTCGTGGAAGAGAATCACTCCTTTAGCTTTCAATCCTAGGGCATTTGGTTTTAACAGTCGTTTTAGAAGTGTCGTCTTCGTTTCCCTTTGACCACCTTACCTTGACATGCACAACAAATTCTTTGGAAAGTCCAGCATATCCTGTTGTTTCATCAGCTACTTTGCCTTGGAGACTGAACGCAATAGTGTGACCCAGGTTCCTGGCCGACTCAAGAATGGCACAACCGTTTGGTTGAAGGTGGACATAAAGCTCACAGCAAGCCTTATCTTTGCTCTAACAAAGTCAAAGTAGGAATAATAAATTACATAACTAATAGATATGGGAAAATCCAGAACAGAAAGCATCAAAATATATTTTCTGTATTGTTCAAGTTTCTACAATCTTACCAGTCTAATATGAAAGCACCATCATGTTTTTCAGATTTGCGATCCTGATACCAGAGCCCTAAAATTTTGAACTATGGAATTTCAAAACACAGAAACAGATCATGTCAAGATGACACAAGTCTGAGGATAACATGAATGGGTGCCTCAATCAGAGGGTGAGAGTCTTGGCCTACAAATATGGCAAAGAAGGTTGATATATAAAATTAATGTAGACAAGATCTGAACTGCAGCAACTGTCAGCAGACACTTACGTCACTATTTGCCTTATATTTCCCCTTATTTACTTACACTGTTCTCACAGAAAACACTTAAGGAGTCAGAAGTTTTACATTAAGGAGTACAGCAACATACTTTCCATGCTTGTCTGTTCAGGTTTGCACACTGTGTGATCCCATTGTATAAAAGACACAACATACAAAATACATATTTAAATATTTTATCAACTCCATCATCATTCTCATATTTAAATAAAGCTTGGATTTTAATAAATGTAAAATGCTAAAAATCAGCCCAATTAATTAAAAGGCTTCTAGTTTACATCAAGTTATCATTTTTTCAGCATTTTATTACTTCAAAGAATAAAGGAAAAATTTTCATTTCCAAAGCCTCTTCTGAAGGAAGAGCTTCATACTCAAAAAAAAAAAAATCCTTTCTGTCAGATTAAACATACTTCTAAAACTAAAGGAAAAACTATATGGATTTCAGAAGTGTTTGTGAAACAAGTGAGCCAATACGCCCTCAAAGCATAATTAAAGCATAAGGTCAATTGCAATTTTTGTATCGTCATTTTTTTTTACATGTCTTCACTACGAGGACTCCCAAAAGTTTTAACTGATAGCATTTTTCATATGGTCTGGGAGATGGAAAAACTTGCACAACTAGAAATAACAAAATTGGGACCCAGACTTTCTACAGGTTGCTCAAACCCATAAAGCATGTCAGTAGCAAAGCAGAAAAGAGAATGTTCAAATATAAGTACCTTGTTAATCACCTCTCCATAGTAAGATATAGTGCAACGTAACAAGATTCGGTATCAGAACATGAAACTAAGAATTCCTGGGAGGAGCTTTGTCTGGCAGTTTGTCTCACAGCCCTATACCATCCACACGGAGAAATCTAACTCTACTGAGAGGGACGGGGAACTTATGGACAGAATCCAGCAAAGGGCCACCAAGATGATAAGGGGACTGAAGCACCTTCCTTAGGAGGAAAGGCTGCGGGAACTGAGGCTGTTTAGTCTAGAGAAGAGGAGACTGAGGGGCGATCTCATTAATATTTACAAATATGCAAAAGGTGGATGTCAAGAGATTTGGGCATTGCTTTTTTCTGTCTTATCCAGTGACAGGACAAATGGAAAGAAGCTGGAACACAAAAAGTTCCATTGAAACAGAAGGAAAAACTATTTCACTGTGAGGGTGAGGCAGCACTGGCACAGGTTGCCCAGGGAGGGTGTGGAGTCTCCTTCTCCGGGGGTTTCAAAACCCACCTGGATGCACTCTTGTGTGATCTGATCTAGGTGGACCTGCTTCTGCAGAGGGGTTGGTCTAGATGATCTTTATAGGTCCCTTTCAACTCTATCATTCTATGATTCTGTGACTCTATGATTCTGTGAATTTCTCCTTATCCAAAAAGAGGAAATATAGAATAGTTTGGATTGGAAGAGACCTTTAAAGGCCATCTGATTCAATCCCTTTGCGGTGAGCTGTGACCTACTGAACCAGATCAGGTTGCTCAGAGCCCAGTCAAACCTGGCTTTGAACGTTTCTACCACCTCTCCTGTTCTAGGGTTTCACCACTCATTGTAAAAAATTTCTTCCTTACATCTAGTCTGAATCTACTCTCTTTTAGTTTAAACCATTACCCCTTGTCCTACCACAACAAACTTGAGTGTATGTTTATTCGAATCTTTCTTATAAGCTCCTTCTAAGTACTGAAAGGCTGCAGTAAGGTCTTCCTGGAGCCTTCTCTTCACCATGGTGAACAACTACAACTCTTTCCTCATGGGAATTTTCTACCCCTCTGATCATTTCTGTGTAAAAAGTAAACTGCGATAAAACAATCAAAGCCCTACATCTAAATTTGCCTGTTCATTGGCAATTTCCTGGGCTCAGTTCTGCAATTCTTCAATCTTTTATCTAACTGGAAGCACAAATATTAGACACATTAAAAACAGCATCATTTTTAATCAGACAATGAAATATAATTATGAAGGAGAAATCAGTAACAGCATTTCCTACCTTTCCAATTGCATGGCCATTGACAAGAGCAAGAGCAAGCCGTGGTATCAGATGACTGCTGAATACACATTTATTTCTCCCTTTGACTTTTACATCAAAAAGACCTAACAGTTAAATGAAACAAAAAAATGTTAGAGTTATGAGAATATATTAATTAATATTTGTTTTTAATTGCAATCAGTGATTTATCATTTTCAAGAGAAAAGGACGTCTCCTGTATTTAACTCAACAGTTTAGCCTCTTTTATGAAAGAATTTCCTCATTCCTTCAGCAAAGGGCATCTAGAGATTACTGTCTACTTAACTGCTTCTAATCCTTGGTCAAGATAGGGAGGATACATAACTTTCACCGCATTCAGAGAGAAACAAACCTTCCCAAGAAATTAAAAAAGTCCAAGACCACATCATCATCTGATATCATTTGCCATCACTGCTTTGAAAGCCTTTGAATTATATTTCTTCAAATCTGCTGAAGAGAAATAAACAGTTCTACCAGTGTTGGAAATGCAGAGATTTCTATTAGGAAAGATAGGTAGATAATTTATGTGAGAGGACTTTATTCCAAAGAACACACAAGAAAGCAGGGTTCCTAAACAAAAATTTAAACAAGTCCAGCACTTGTGGACTTCTGTTGCACATGTCTATTCTAGATTCTTTGAAAATCAAACAAATCTGAAAGAAGTTAAGGGAGAAAGATATTGTTCTGAAGGCAGAAGAGCTGCATGATGGTGTCTACATTAATTTTATACTTTGTTTTGTACTCTGAGCTACAAAAAAAAATACATGGCTTCTCCTGTGTCAATAACTGTTCTTCTGATATCAGGGCAACTTTGGCATGTCTTTCAGAAAAATCAAGGTCTTTTTCACTAGCAGTTTAATTCCCAAGTATTACTAAATCCTTGGGATGCTGCAAATCACACTAATTATTTCTCTGACTTTCACTCTAAATTAATTAACAGACATTTTATATTAATTTTGGTTTGATCTTTCTAATATGTTTAACCATATTTATCATCTGTAACTACTGATATTTAGTACTTGTGCATCAGATTTGGTACTTGCACAAGTACACATGTTACTCATTTAAAACTGTAGAGATGACACTCATAAGTTTTACATCTGGTATGTAAAAATGTACCAAAAAAAAGGTACAGAATGCAGTAAAAATGTCACATGTTCATGTCAGAAAAAAAAATACAATTAGAAGTATACTATTTATAGAAAGGAAAATGTGTCTAGATGAAAATCAACAGTCCATCTGCAGCGTTTCAGGTGCAGAATTCATGTAACATTCAGTAATATGTACCTGAAGTCTGCATGTTAGAAAACTGTGAAGTCTGCAGTGTCTAAATTATCTGATTTGTCTACATAAAATCAGATACAATCCATCATTTGAAGTCACAGCGCTAAAAAACAGCAAAGATGTGCTTACTGCATCACTGTAGATTAGAGACCAACCTCCTACAAGCAGGTAGTGTGGTCTGTCACCACGTAATTCTCAGGTTTTGATCCTAAATGTGTCTCCTGGAGGAAGGACACTAGCATGCTGTGCAGCTGCTGTCAGACATTTCAGATGTTTGCAAATCCTAAAGCCACAGATAGGAGATTTGTGTGACTCATTGTTTGAGTCACTAAAGACTTTGAACTCAAGAACCAAATCTGCTAACTAATAGAGCTTTAGTAAAAGTATAACATCTACTTTCAGTGTTTGTAATACTATTGATCTTCTATATTATATATTTGAATTTTATAGTGCAGCTTTCCTAAGGTGCCTTTATAGGCTATGATAAGAAGATTCTGTTCTATCACTCTGAAAAAAGATGTGTGTAAGATCCCTGGGAAAATGCCAGAAAGGCTGAGCAGCTCCACCACTACAAAGACAAAAAAAGAAACAAGCCAAAAGTATTTGTGCCTAATATGATAGGTTTTATAGTTAAGTGTTCATAACAGAGATTAACTGGAAGAATGTCATTAAAATTTATGACAAGGTTGGAATAAAATGAATTATGTATATGTGTGTGTATATATACATATATGTAAAGTACACATCCTCTATTAATGAACTATACCTGGATATTTGAACTCATTATCTTAAATAGATCTAGTTACCAAAAAAACTATAGCTGTCCTTGCCATTGCAGTCCTATGGCAACATTAAACTGCAGATGACAAGAAGTTTTGATTTGGTAAGTGAAAGCCAGTAACAATAACCATATGAGGTCCTTTTGTGCTTTACATGTAAAGCAAGTATTTCACAGAATCATAGAATGGTAGTAGTTGGAAGGAATCTTTAGAAATCATCTAGTCTAACGCCCTGCTAAAGAAGGTTCACCTCAATCAGGTCATTCAGGAACATGTCCAAGTGGGTTTTGAAAACCTCCAGAGAAGAAGACTCCACAACCTCCATTGGCAGCCTATTCCAGTGCTCCATCACCTTTACATTCAAGTGGAACTTCCTATGTTAACCCTTGTCCTGTCACTAAGCACTACAGAAAAGATACCTCATTGTCTCAGCACCCGCCCTTTAAGTATTTGTAAGAATTGAAAATGTTCCTTCTCAGTCTTCTCTAGGCTAACGGCCATGGGTCTCAGTCTTTCCTCATAAGAAAGATGTTCCAGTCCCCTGATCATCTTGGTAGCTCTCCACTGGACTCTCTCCAGAAGTTCCCTATCACTCTTGAACTGAGGAGTTTACAGAACTGGACACAGTACTCCAGACATGACCTTACCAGGGCAGAGTAGAAAGGGAGGATAATGTCCCTCAACCTATTGGCCACACTATTCTTAATGCAATCCAGAATGCCATCGGCCTTCTTGACCATGAGGGCACACTGCTGTCCTGTGTTCAGTTTGTTGCCCATGAGGACTCCCAGTTCCCTCTCCACAGAACTGCTCTCCAGCCAGTCACCCCCAGCCTATGCTGATGCATGGTGTTGTTTCTCTCCAGGTGCAGGACTTTGCACTTGGCCTTGTTGAACCTCATAAGGATCCTCTCTGCCCAACTCTCAAGCCGATTGACATATCACTGAATAGCAGAGTATAATTTTCAAGTTCTCATAGCCATGAGTACACATAAATATTTTGTAAATATCTTTTATGCATACATCCAAATGAAAAATACTTTACCGTATTTGTTCTTCTTGTCACCAAGAGCATCAACTTGGCTATCTGGACTCATGCAAATGAAGCCATGGGTTAGCCTATTGTAAAACTGAAGTGTATTGCCTTCCTGAAATTTCCACTTTTCAGCAGCCCACTAGTTTTGTAAACAACAAGCAGAAAAGATGTATGAGAAGATACACAGGAATTTGACATACATGACAACAGCTGACCTGATTTCACTCAAAGCATAACTTGAATGGTTTAAATAAAAATTAAAAGGTACATTCTTACAGTTTCCTCTCTCTTGAGTTCCAGCTCCTGTCCTGTACAGATAAAAATATGCATTTAGTTTACAGAGCATCCTCATGCCATTTGACACTGTTGCAGTGAGTCTGGATTCTCTTCTTCACCAGTTTTTACTTACTTCCTGGAAATGTGCTGGCATCTGTCACAGTCAGTTCTCTAGCAATTTTGCCATCATCCTGCCCCTGGTCCAGCCACCTAAAAAACAGAACCCATTTCAGTAATATAACCTTGATTGGCAACTCCCACAATATTGTAGATGTGGTACTTGCATATTGATATTTTGTGTTTTATTTATTATCAACAAAGAATATTACGAAAATCCAGTTTTGATCAAAAGAGACTGACTTGGGGGAAAAAAAAATAGTTTTGTTTGTTTGATCTTGACCAAACTAATAAAGAAATGTTTTCCTGGGCTGAAGTATAGGGGCTTAAGCCAATGATTGCGAATCAGAGAACTCATATTGAGCTTAGATCAATAACAAAAGATGCACTGGTCATGATGCAATAAGGTTACAGTAGGATCTCTATACAGGGAGGCAAATCCATCACAGGCAACAATTTTACCGTGTTTGAACTATACTTTTACAATGCCACATCTACTTACATAAGTTAAGTCTAACTCCATTTGAGTCAAAAGGATTCACACATTATAGGAGCAAGATCAGCAAGCACAGCATCAGGCTCTAACAATAACTAGCACATATTCTGTATTTTTCTGCCTGAAATGGATTTGAACTCTTCCTAAATTATATATGAAGCTGGCATTACAGATCTCTTCATAGCAATTCATCTCATCTAGAATAGAGAATCAAAATTAGGTCAGGCAAAGATGAGGTACTGTATCTGATAGGCAGAAAGCCCTTACTCACACATAAATCAGCTTCAGCGTGCACATTGCTCACTCCAAGCTGTCTTGGGCAGTTATTTATTCACTCAGAGGAGGGAGAGAAGGAAATAGAATTGAGATGCCACTGGCAAGCTGAGGCTAGATTCATATGTGACTGGACTTTACTGTTCCTAATATTTGCACGGAACTTTATCAATTTTAATTTTTCTGTAAGGTGTTGAGAATTAATCAGGCATAGATAAAATTAGAAATGAGCTATAGATCAGAAGATTTAGAGCAGCAGCATCTGCAGGGGAAAAGGCAGGGAGGTTAGGAATGCTTCAACTTATGCTGCAGCCCAGTGACAGGCTGCAAGGGAAATGAGATGTGGTCAGGTAGCTGTGGTTGTGATAGCCGTTTCACAAGATCTTCAAGTCTGATCCTGAGCTCACTGAACCCCAGGTTAATCTCAATGCTAACTTCAGTAAGGTTAGTAGGATTAGTCAGTGAAGTAAATTAGAATCTGTCTGCTATTGAGACAGTAACCCCCTCTTCTGAAAAGTCTTGCATCACATGACATGAAAGAATTAATGGACCTGCTGGTGTCAGATCCAAGGTGCTGGATAAAAGGAACTTGTCAAAAAAGTCACATCTTGTATAATTTTCAAGGTGCAAGAATGGAAAGTCCAGTTTTCATTGTTTTTATTATCTCAAATGCAGCAGAGATTTGAGACAGGTATAATTCAGCTGTAAAAAGATAATTCCAGCTCACTTTTTAGGAAATGCTTACTTCTCTTGAGAAGTCATTTCAGAAGAAAAACTATGATTAATTACAAATTTAAAATCTAACACAATTGAAACACCACCAACCTGTGACAAAGAAAAGTGTAATCCAAATCTGTTACAGGATCCTTGATTACAACTTTGTGCAGAAACCAGCCATTTCCTTAGAATAAATTTTAAATTAAGAAAAAGTTAAGTTTATGAGAGGCAAATTTAATTCAATCTGACTTCCTATGGTTTTCTCCCTTCTACTGGAACTGCAAAACCTGCAGCTTCACTGGCAGGTTGCTAGAGTCATAGCTGCCCTGATAACTAGAGAAAAGATAGGACCTCCTCTATGTACTGTAGAGCTTGCTTGTGGGCCTGCAAGATGCTAGGTCCCTCCCTGGCTGTCATGACCGAGTGCTGCACATCCCCTCCTTGCTTAACATAGTCATTGCTTGAGACATTTGTTTTGACAATCAAAATATCAACAAGATTAGATAGCGGTTCATCATGGCTCAAAGTAAGCTGCTACATTTTACAATATTTAGACTCAAGTGTCTGAAAAATGGGTCTTGTGACAATTTGAGTTTCACCATTAACTGAGAGCCTAATGGCAAGATAGTATAGCCAAAATGTCCAACTGCATCTTTACAGTGTAATTGATAATCAACCGAAAATCATAATAGCACATTTTATCTATAATACAGACTGACAAGACATATCAATGTCTTAGCATGCAGACACTGATCCTTTTCACAGTTTTTCTGTAGGGATTAGTCAAAAATGACAGAACAGTAGCAGATGGTGTCCTTAACATAATGGTTGAGACTATCACGAAAATAAACACAAAATATTTGAAATTTGTGATGACACAATAAAATAACTTTATCATCTGAACAATGTTCTTGAAAGCCCCTGTCTTTCATTTACAAAATGTTTTCAATACATTCAGTTTTAAAAATACGTTTTGCATTTCAAATAAAAGATTAATAACTTTGCAGGCAGTATTCAGTGACTATAGAGAGAGATTTCTGACCTGATCCAAGACCATTGTGTCCTATAACAATCTTGTACAAATGTCCAAGGTGCACAGCTTCAACAGTAAAGATGTCAGTCTGTAATCAACAAAAAAAAATTGCAGTAAAATCTAAAAAGCAGGGTATTCATCATTCATGGAATCCTGAAGACCCATATACCCACAGAAGATGGGTTAAGATCATTCTTAGAAATATCAGCTAATGATAAGGTGAAAACAAACCAAAAAAGACAGATTTCCTGAAGTAAAAGATGTAAGCTTGATATTTTGCTAGCGGGAGTACTTCCATTGAAATAAATGGGATCAGAGTCAGGAAAGATTCTGAAAGCTTATTTGGCTAAACTACAAAGTACAGCAGGTTTCAACATTAGAAATGTAGATATAAAATGTAAAGCTTCTTTTCATTTATGCTATCAAATTTTTAGAATTAAAAACTAGTACGTGGGTTACCTGTCTTACAAATGAAAAATCTGTGTTCCAAAAGCACTGATATACCTTTAGAAAGTATTTTGAGCTTAACTATGGAATTTTGGGGAAATATTGGAATCTTTTCTAATCACATCTTGCCTGGGAGAAGCCAGCCAAACATATCAGAATGTGTCCTGTCTTTCACTTACCTGTCCTTTTAAAAATTTCTTGCCTTTCCATGACCTGAGCAGCTGTCTTGATCCTGTATCACCTCGTTCTCCATAGATAGAAATATAGACATCGGCCTCAGTTCCAGCATTCCACAGTTCTCCTGTTGTCACATGCACTTCATAAGCAGTCACTGACAATAAAAGAGTACAGTCTTTGATATTACAATCACTATTACAGTTACAAAAACATCTAGCTGTGAATGTGCTTGTGGAATCCAATACATCTGTATTGAGAACATTTAGAGTATGAAACTTTAAAAATCCTATTTCATATTAAGTAAAATGACATACAAACTCACTTTGGTGTTACATTTATGCTTTTTATCCCAGACTGTCACTATGGAGAATATAAATAGAATTGACATTTTAATGCACTAGTTATCCAAATACGCTTCCTTGGACCTCAGAACTCAGAAAAATGCATTGCTTTATTATCTTGGAATAATAATATCAGTTCATGGGATTGGATAGCATAGACTTTCTCTGTTACATTCCATATAGAAATTTTTTAAAGGCTGGATACTTGGGAGCAAAAATCTAGGACTTAAATGGGTTATTTAACAGAAAAGGCTGGAAATCAAATTACTTTTGACTCAAAATCTAATGAAACTGGAGTAAAGACTATGATTCATAAAAATATGTATTGATTGAACACTGAGGTCATTAAAAAGCAGATGTAGGAACCACACAAAATTCAGAATTAAGATTAAAATGTGCAATTATAATCTTCTGTACAAACATAAGAAAGGCAAAGTTTATGCCAAAATTTAGAAACAATATTTTGTTAGACCCAGTCAGGTACAGAGAGAATGAAATGGGGAGATAATGTCTCATTTTCTGGCACACAAGCTCTCCTTCCAGATGCAGATGCCCCTGTAGTTCTGTTTTGTTTGTGGAAAAGAGTTTCTGGACCATTGAGTTTTAAACATGATCAACATTATCATCATTCAGTTACCAGTTCTCACTTGAAATATGTTATAAAGCTTGACTATAAGTCTCAGAAGGACATTGTTGTTCTGGTGGTCAAACATCTTCTTTTAATTTTTAATAACCAGTGAAAATTTATTCACAATCAGTCCATAGTTGCAATTGTGCTGAGTGGCTATTCGGTGTTTATAACTTTTCCTTTGTTGCTTATTTTTTAAATTATTATCTCATGTCTATTTGCATGGCATTTGTTGGCTGGTTACCATACAAACTGTCTTTAAAGAATTCTGTTTGCATAAAGGTAACAGTCTACCTAAACCAGTAAGCACTCTGTACAGTTTAATGTGACCACACAGTTTGCTAGTGCTAGTTTGCTTCTAACATTGGAGCTAACTCATTTTGAAGTGATTACTGGGTACCTCTAAACTCCACTGAGGCATAATGCTACAGCACAGAGGCTTAAAATAGATAACTCTAAATTTCAAGCTATTTTCACAAATTTTTACACTTCTCTTTAACTCTCAAAAGCCTAGGGATCATGCCAGCTTTATAATGAGTACTTATAATGCTTACGGCTTTTATCCCAAGAAACCATGACTCACTTAATGGAATGAAGCTGCACCAGGTGAAGCTCAGGTTGGTCATTAGGAAAAGATTCTGCACTGAGAACATTTGGTCAGCGGAACAGGCTCCCCAGAGAAGTGGTCATGGCAATAAGCCTATCAGAGTTCAAGTACATCTGGACAATGCTCTTAGTCACATGGTTTAGTTTTAGGTAAGTCACTTAGTCTTAGGTAGTCAGCTTTAGAGGCAGAGAGTTGAATATGATCCTTATGAGTCTCTTCCAACTTGAGATTTTCTATGATTCTTTCCTTTAGATATTCCATGATAAAGTATGCACAACAGAGAATAAGAGAAGAAACTGTATTCTTTAAATCTGCTTCTGTCTGTAGGTTTAGAACCTTGCACTTGTAAACACAACTCTGAAATTTGAGACTGTAGGAGTTAAGAAAATGTACAAAATTTTGTTCTTTCTGCTATGCCTATGAACTATGAGAGATAGAACATGCATCTTTTTTTAGCTACTGTTCTTTGGACAAAAGCCAGCCAGAATTAAGGCACAGAAGCTTTTGACAGCCTTTAGTTAACAATATAGCCATGTACTATTTTATCCCAGAGCACGTGTCACAAAATTCAAAAGAGTTTTCATTTAGTAAATGTTAATTAATACTGTCTTTTAACCACATCATTTGCCATGTCACCACCTGATCTAATTGCTTCTATAGTTTCTTCTTTGCAGCATCCACATAAACAGGCACCCCATGAAGAGGCAGAGAATTCATTTCTCCAGACCAACAATCCCATATCTAAGACCACAGTAATGTTCACTATGCCTAAAATTCCATCCTTCATAAACTATCGCCTTTCCAGCTTCAGCAAGAAGAAAAGCAAAAGTGCACCAATCACCAAACATAGTGCAACTCTGATTTACCACCAGCAAGTAGCTCATCATCATACAGGTAAAGATTGTTTCATAAAACATAACAAACGTAGGATGGTCTAGGATAAAAAGTCAAATGAATTGTGCTCACTACTCTGGCATTAGAGTCACAAAGTCTCTGTGTAATACCTCTTAACAGTTTAATTCAGAAATTTTTCCTTTGAATAAAAAAAGACTGTTAAATCAGAAAATGTTTCAGTCTCTCTTTATTCAGAAATTCATTTTAAAGTGCCTCTTATCATCTCTCTTCCTGACTGAATCCAGATCTCTTCACTGTTCTGTTATCTATCTTCTCTGAAGTTAAAAGTTATGTATTCTTTTCACTGTCTCATGCAGAAAAATATTGCCAAAAAGACACAGAGGCTGTCTTTCAATTACTAAGTTAGAGATGAAACTGCCTTCTCCAAAGCCTCCAGCATGACCCCTTTTATATTGAGGCTGACAGAAATGCACAGAAGTTCTTCTCTTGTTCGAGAGAGAAATTGTTAACTACAAAATGGAGATTTAAGAGAGTGATTTGAGCGTGCTGTTGTGCTTTACAATGCAGCAAGAATACTGGATAATGAAAATCTTTCACTACATCTTTAACTCAGAAACAACTGAAGAAGCTACTCGGAAGACCCTGAAAATTAGGTATATAAGGTCAGTGTCCCAAAGTGTTAAGGAAGAAAATATTTGGAGAGAAATGGACACTGCAAGTAGGGGAATTGAGTATATTCAAAATAACATGATAATTATCATTATTTAAGAGAAGAGGGGGTTCTGATTTTATACCAATGTGCTTGTATGTCCCACTACTCTAATAATATTAAAGTCTCCTGATTGAAGAGACCAAACATACGAGGAAGAAGACTGATTGCCTCTAAGGCTTTTCATGCCCTCAAGAATAGGAAGATCATAACCACTCAAGTTCAAAAATCACTGTGGTTAGGTCTGGCCATCCTCTCTCTACAGCATTCTACGAGCCATATACAGCTGTTAACAACATCACTAGGGGAAATCTCTCTTGTTATCCTTTCTCTCTTAAAAACATATTAATGAGGTACAAACCTGGTTTTCTGCTCTTCTTTTCAGGTTCTTAATCCCAGTACTCAGTCTTCACAGATAGACACAAACACAGCTCCAGGACACTCAGCTCTTTATTAGGAGAGTTATTGTCCCATGGTATGTTTCACCACATTTATGGGCCATTTTCTGTACCTCAGTTTCATTTATGTCCTCCTCCTCTAGGCTGCACCCACAACAGCTGTTACCATTGAAATGCCTATTACAATTTCCATTTTGCAAGATCAACACAAAGTACTATCAGCATACCACTGAGTGTTGCTATCATATTAAACATACAGAAAAGGGGATTTTGTTGTTTTTAGAGAAGTTTGAATGGAAGCTTCCCTCAGCCCATTAATCTTGTCCTCTGGAGATGATATGATTTTTGTGGAGACGGGAAGAGAGAAGGGCATGGAATCTGTCTCAGGTAGACCTTACTCTAGTGAAAGCTTCAGTAATACCAGTGGTGTTACGACTTTTCTTCCAGGTACCATCACACCCTACAGGATGGGAATCTGCCCCAGCATTCTTGCTCCTTCACCCACACTCCTCAGTAGGATAGTATGATACAGATCTTGCTATGCACTTGTACTTTCTTTAGGCCAAAAAAAAGAACAATGCCATCTGGAGAGAAAGGAAGAGCAAGCACAGACTTTCCACTTTCTTCCATGGCTGAGGCAGACAACATATAGCAACAACATCCAGCTTGGATGACAGGGACTAGTGTGGTAGAACAAGACATTAAAACAGTGTAACAACAGCAACACACTTTTTTTTTATTATTTATTTGGCATCATTCACCTTTACAATTAGAATACAATCTTTATGTGAATAATGGAGCTTTTAAAATAGAGATTTCTGAAATTCTGTTCAAGTTTTGTTCCACTCCCAGAAGTTTTCTGGAAACACAAGCTGAAAATCCCACCAAAGAATGAGTTTTTTAGA
The DNA here is from genome assembly GCA_013401255.1 of Urocolius indicus. Classification (NCBI taxonomy): domain Eukaryota; kingdom Metazoa; phylum Chordata; class Aves; order Coliiformes; family Coliidae; genus Urocolius; species Urocolius indicus. The sequence goes on along the minus strand of WBNH01007164.1, from coordinate 271,410 downwards.
ATTACATGTGAAATTCAAAGCTTTAAAGACTCCTTCATCTCCTTTCCAGTGGTTATCTTTTACCTGGATATGCCCAGTAACCATAGGAAAACAATACATAAAAATGTTGTAGCAGCCAAAAATTAATAGAAGGCCTGATGAAAAACAATGAACTCACCTAAATCAACATCAGACTGTGCCATGACTTAGCTGATGTGATATTACGCATACCTGGAAGAATAGGCTGACCCTGCTGTAAAACAGGAAGCTCCATAGATATTTCCCCATCAGTCTGGTCCCAGGCCAGCCATCGATGTGCAGGGAAAGAAAATTGCTCTCCCAAGAAAAGATTCAGCAACTGCACCTAAACAGCACCAAGAATTAAAATTTAAGTTGCTGCTCTCAGCCTTGATAGAACTCAACATGAAACGTGTGGGATGCTGTGGAAGTCTATACAGGTAGAATTCCGTGGCATGATCACAAAACCATGGGTTTGGGGAATGTCTGCTCCCTGGATACAACTACCTCCATTCTATGTTTTCACTCAATCAGATTCCAAAATGAAGACAGTCACTAAAATGCAGACAAAGAACAGGTTTCAACAGCTCAGGCACAAGTCTAAAAAATACTATGTTGTTCCAGCTGGTATACCCACGTGGGTTGGCACGAGATATGGCTTAAAAAACATGCAAGTTATCACTGGAAAGCTTTGCAATACCTGCAGCTCTATTCATTTTACGTGTTTTCTTATCAGAACAGGAATTAAAGGAACAGGTTTTGATTCTTCAACATTGTTTGTGACATAAATAAACTATGAGAGTACTAGCCTCAACACGTCTGTCCCACAAAATTTTCTTCCATGCCTGACTTCCATATACGTAGAAGCAAAAGGACCATATACACTCCAACTGAGGGGGAAGTGTTGCTATTCTGTACTTCAAAGTATTCCTCAGTAAGCATCTCAGAGCTTGCTGTGTATTACAACAGTTCTTTATTATTCTAATTTTGACTAGTAGACACATTTCCTTTTGGAACAGCAGAGACAAGCAAGCACACATCTACCATGTCTTCTACTGTGTTTAACTCTGGCTCTGTGCTTTGCACAATGTAATTAACTTAATTCAAACATTGAACAAATCCAAGATTACTGGGAAACATGTTTATCTCTTGTACAGCTTGAATAGTAAACTTTAGAGAGATTGATCTTGTCTGATAAAACCTGACACGTCAGCCTGACAACATCTCCTGATGGACCTTGAGAAGGGAGTGTGGATCAGCAAAGCAGCACCTTTGTGAACATTTTCAGGCCTGATACAGAGGCACATACAGAAACCATGGAATACTGGTGAAGCATGCCTAACTAACAGAAATGCTCTGCAGTTGTAGAGCAGTCTCTCTTAATTTTGGATTTTCCACTGTAGATTTCTTCTCTTCTATGAAGTCTGGAAATCAGTGGCTATACTCCTTTGGCTCTCCACCATGCAAAACACTAGGCTACTTGTAGAATGTGTTTGATTGCATGTATCTCTTTTCTTTGACTTTCTGCCCAAAGTTGCAGAGGAAATTACCTAACCCTGGCTGATGAATCAATCCCTAAAAACTGTGACTCAGATTTGGTAAGCAGACAATTACAATATGCAAGCCAGTAATCAATGGAACACACTGAAGTGCTGAATCTTTCTTTTAAAATGTTACTGTTGATTTCAATTGATGTATCATAGCTGGGAAGTGAGAAGAGGAACCATGACATATCTTTTTTTCTTTTTTTTCTCAGATTTCTTCAATATTTCCATTTATGTGGAATTTTTATACAAAGCAAGCAGTGTAGCCTTGATTCACAGAGGATGGTGTACAACAAACCCACAAAAGTCTATTTCTTGAGTCAAATTTTATGACAACCAAAACTTCTAATATTAACATATTCTAATTAAACACACAAATGAATCTGTTCTGCAAGAACATTGTTCTCTTCTAGCTTCTCAACTCAGATACACTTTAGAAATTTCTTGTAGCTTGTTGCTCTGTCTCATAGGACAAAGTTATGAGGTATATACCACCCTTTCACTGGTCACAAAAACTTACGGAAAGAAAAAGAGCAAGGGACAAAAGAAAAACGTATCTTAAATTATATTCTTACTCCAGCATTCCCCAAAACACTGCATATCTGGGAAACAAATGCCTAGGTTTTATAATCAGGCAATTCTCACCTGATTTGAACGATATATAATCCTTATAACTCTAGCATGAAACCTCTTAGAGTGACACAATATTTCAGTGTAGACATGCATTGACTGGAAGTATGAACTCGCAAGATCTTGCCTAAACTTCAGTTAACACTGCCCAGACCTTGCTTAGTCTTCTTCTTAAGTCTCAATCTCAACTAATTAAACTATCAAATAGAGTCTGAACGTTGATCAGTGAATATCTAACTTTAGTGGACACTTTGATTTAGATTGATCTAGATTTACCCTGAAGTACAATTGTAACAATAAGTTTACCAGCTGCTTAAAAAGCCTTTCATAAATTGCTATCTCTTAACTGAAGGATAAGAAACTCTGGAACAAAACAGAAGTGTTTCAGACATGCACAGCATATCATTGGTACACACAATATATCATCAATGTTAAGGATAAAAGTTGGATTCTTTCGCTCTTAGTGCAGAAAAGCTATATATATGCTTCACAACTGAAGCTTGAAACAGAACTAGCTGATTCTCTTTATTATCTCTGCTTTACCTGCATCAAGATATCTTTTAAATAAGGATGGAAAAGAACTTGTTATTGTCCTTTTTTCTTCTCAGCAGCACAGAACTAGAAACATTTGCAATGTACCTCTGGTGCTGTTGCGGTTTTGCCCTGGGCCAGGTTTTTCAGTAGCAGGGGGGCTAGAGAGGTGGCTTCTTTAAACAAAGAGAGTTGCCAGAAGCTTCCTCTGTAGCTGACAGGGTTAGGGCCAGTCAGTTTTAAGCTGGACCCTGCACCTGCCCAGGCCTGGCCAATTAGTGGTGGAGGTAATGCCTCTGTGAATAACATATTTGAGAAGAAGAATTTGTTGCGCAGTTGCAAAACTGCAGCAGCAACAGGGAGAGAGAATGTGAAAACATCTGCTATCAGGACTTGTGATCCCGTGAGGGGACCTGGGCTGGAGTAGTCTGTCCCTGAAGGACAGTTTTTCCCGGTGGATGACCCACGCCGGGCAGTGTGTGGGAGCTGCCCCTTGGGGAGGTCCCATGCCGGAGCAGTTCGTGAGGAGCTGCGGCCCATGGGAAGGACCCACGCTGGAGAAGTTCATGAGGGACTGTCTCCCATGGGGAGGGACCTCACAGTGTAGCAGTGGGAAGTGTGAGGAGGCCTCCCCCTGAGAAGCAGCAGCGGCAAAGTCCATCTGTAATGAACTCACCGCAGCTCCCATTCCTCATCCCCTGCACCACTGGGGGGGAAGGCTCGGGAAGTGGAGGAGTAGGGGGAGGTGTTTTAAGATGGTTTTATTTCTCATCTCCCTGCCTTTATTGTTTCTTTAATAAATCATACTTTTTTCTCCCTGAGTTTGTTTTGCCCATGATGCTAATTGCTGAGTTTGATCTCTCCATCTTTATCTCAACTCACAAGCAGTTTGTTATATTCCTCACTCTCTCTCTCCTGTCCAGTTTAGGAGGGGGAGTGATATTACAACTGGGTGGACATCAGGCTAAACCACCACAGCTGTGCATAAGGACCCAGCATCAGTCACAGATTTGAGGAGGACTTGACTAGACTGAGTTCAATGACTTTCTGAGTTTCAGCAAACTCTTGACACTCTGTAGCATACAAAGACTATAGAAGACTCAGACTACAGCAGAGAACTTAAAGCAGTCTTTCTGGTTATCAAACACAATTTTTTTTAAAGGAACGTAATGTCCAGCTCTCACTAAACTGCAAACAAACAGCCGAGACATACCATCATAAACTGCCCTTAATTCCACACAAAACCACTCCTTCATAAATAATCTCTTAAATGAAGCTGCATATATACTTATCCCAAGGATTTTTTGTGGCTTGTATTTTGACTTCACTGTCGTAATGACTGGTTTTGGAAAGATGAAATTCTTTCTCAGTGCTTTTACCTCTTCACAGAGCCAGGCAGGAGAGTTTCCTGTGTTAGTATGCCCTATGCGTATTTTGTAGAGATGTCCTATGTTTCCAGTATTAATCTGCAAAAGAAACACAACTGATGAAACATAGAACATTTCTTAAAAGACATGCAATAGAAATTAACTTCTTAACTCTCAGGTGACATTTTTGTTTAGAGGAATTAAATATTCTAATATTTAAACAAGTGTTTCCAAAATATTTTGCTCTAAATAATCATGAGAAGCTTGACTCTTTTAAAGGACAATCTCTGAGTTTCTCCTTATCCCTCCTGGAGGGTATGCCTTAAAATCTGGAAACAATTGTCTTCAGGTTTGATGTTTCTTTTTGCAAAATATTTCACCTAAATCAACTTAAAAAGCTGTATTTGAAAGACTAGTGCTTGAGCAGGTTGGATGAGTGTGTCCAGTACAGATAATAAGGTGATGAGGGAACAGCTTTGCATGAAGATGATTCAAAGATGGTTCTGAACTTGTGTAGAAATAGAAAGCTTATCTTCGAGCAACTGGAAACACACCATGAGTGTCTTCCTTCTTTGCTGTATTTTTTTTTCATATTATGTAGGCTAGATTTTCTATCCTTCTGTTGTTTTCTGTAGAATTCATTTTCGTATTTTCATTTAAGTATAGAAGTGAGTGTGAACTGAGTTAACTGTATCATGAACTTCCCTGAACTCGGTGTTATAAACATTAAAGAGACAGAGCAGTGAGGATAGACCAGAGCTAACTGAAATCTTGCATAAAGCACAGAGAGGATTTGCTTTTTCTATATGTTTCAGAGTAGGCACTCAATTGTGTTCAGTACTACGAATATTCACCTAGGAGGGGAATCCTAGGTTCCAGATCAGGGATTGCCTCCATATTTTGCATTTAAAAGCCATTGGAGGTGCAATTAATTGCAATCATGGGAGCAGGAATCAGAGGCAACAATAACCATTGTGAAGATAGCGTTTTTATCTGTCAGGTACCTGGTTACTTATTTTACCTATTCCTTTCTCATATCTGGGGCGTTTTGATATCACAGATGGAGAATGGCATACTCTGAGATGTGATGGATTCTTCTGAAAAACTCCATCAAGCTGAAGAGGGTTAAGAACAACATTTCCTACACCCCAAGCAGCTACAAGGCTATTGTGGAAAAGGTGAGCTCTTTATCAATGTTGCTATCAAATATCTTTTCTCTGAAGGGGACATGCTATGCTGGATACTAACAATGGAAGCACCTATTTTTAATATGGCCCTATAGCTGGCACCTGCTAGAACCACTCACTGACAATTCCATATACACACTGAAGTTATGCAGCTTTTGACATGAAATCTATTCTGGCTCATGTAAATCACCATGCCACAAGACTGAAGTGAGAGAAATTTGTTTGTGTAACTGGGAGCAGAAGCTTTCAGCTTCTGTCTATCTTCAGACAGACCAATTTTATTAGAGGTATAAAAATCGACATTTAAATAAAGCAGGTATTTAATAAAGTTTTACATGACTTAATTTGCCCTAATGCTTTACTTCATCATTTCATTTTTAATATTATAACTCCACTTCAAAATAAACAATTATCTGTTCTCCTACATTTCTTAGTATTTTCTTGGGCACTATGTAAATTCAATTCAAGTAGTTCCTATTAAATAGGTAAGAAATATGTTGGATATAGCTTTGGATAGGTGAGTTGGAAAGGATACTACATTCAGTTGAGTCCCGTTTCTTGTTTCCAGATATATGTGCCATACAAAAAATTGACTGTCTTTTCATAACATAGTTTTTGAAATGTCATGCAATCTGGCATGATACAAGAGGGCAAGATAATGAATATATATTTTACTTACGGTGAAGATGTCTTCATTGCCTCTCTGAAATAATTTTCCCTCCTCTCCATCAAGAAAAATAGGCCCTGAACTGCCGTGATCCCCATACAATGTAATATAAACCTTTGAGCTTGTTCCTGCAGATGGCATATCACCGGTGAGGACTGACACCTTCCATTTCCTAGCTATCAAAAGATGAAAAGACTCATTGAATTATTCAAACTCAAGATTCTTAAGCAAAAAGCATTTAAGGAATCAAATTTCTAAATAATATCATGTCAGTGAATACAGAAATTAATATTTCAGAAAAATACAGCAGGCAAAGATTGAGTTTGCTAATTTGGGCATGCAAAAATCAAGAAATGTCAGGTTACATTCACATCCTTTACTCTGCATATGTCGTATGACTAAGTTAAATTTGCATGAACATAAATCACTTTTGAAATACAGTTTTGAAATGTTGTATTACAGGCAATATACATACATATGTAATATATACATTTAATTGTATTAAATATGGGTTTCTGTGTACTTAGGGTATATCACCTCTGCCTAATGCAGTGCTGCATGAGGATAACTGCACGCTCTTGGGAAGCTAGCTATGGAAGTGCATATCCTTTCAAGCATTATGGTCTCTCAAAGAATATTAACTCTGCTGAAAGAGATCTCTTTATAGACAGGATCTATACTTCTGCAAAGGTGTGATGGGCTATGCAGATGTAATAGCTTGTTTGGAATCCACTGAAGGATGGCCAACATATTCTTGCATTGCAACTTTTGGCATCATTCCCTGAGATACCAATATACTTTCCATGCTTAAATTCCACAATTATCAAGACCAAGTATATGGATTTAGTCTTTGGTTTATTGGAAGCTGAATATCAATATAATGGTATCACTGACGATTGTCTGATAATAGAAGGAATATTAAGAAAATACCCTGACTCCTGATGTTTCTAATTAGCTGATATCCATCTCAAAGAGTATACATTTAATCACCTCTCAAGCTTGTTTTGCACCACTGATTAATATCACTGCTTCTTAAAAGAGTACTTCCTTTAAAATACAGCAGCAGTAATAAAGGGTCTTACTGACTCCAAAAATCCCCAGCCATCTAATAACTCATACATACTACACATTTATTACTGACTTTTTCTTCCATCACGGTATCTTCAATTCTCTCTGCTCTGACCAAAACACTAAGAAATAATATAGTGATGATGAGTGAGCTCATCCTGATATGAGAAGTCCTGTTTTTATTGACTTTTTGAGTTATTTAAAATAGATCTGTGCTTTTAACCCCCACACAGAAACCTATCCAGAAGTTCTGTTGTGAAATTCAGTGAAACCATTTCTGTTCTCAGTTTTACTCCGTATTTCCAGTGCTAGCTATGGACATTTTCTTAAAGGACTTTGTGGACCTTGATCGCGATACATAAACTAAATTATGCTTCAGTGGAATATTACTTGAGGGGTAGTAAAAACAACAATTTGAGGAATTATCATTTAGTTTTGTGTAGCATTCTGGGAAAAGATAATGTGAAATCAATATTTTTACTTGCTCAGGTTTAGCCACGTCCAAAAAGAAAATATTTCTAAGAAACTGATGATCGGTCTGACCTAATCTTGTCAGTATCTTTGTATCTAGGAAATAAATGAGTTGAGAATATATGTCCTTCCTACTTCTTAGCAGTCATAGTTGAATAATTAAAACTGTATTTAATAAAAGGCAAAAGACAAAGCACAATATAGTAAAGGCACATCATGAAGACTAACATATCAATGAGACCTGCTGTTAGAACCTGAAAGTCTCATTTTTGTATTGATGTACCTAGGGTGTGTTGGACTAGATGATCTTTAGAGGTCCCTTCGAACCCCTACCAGTCTGTGATTCTGTGTAATAAGACTGGTCACAGAACTGTCTCCTGTAGAACCCCACCAGCCACAGGCCTCCAACTTAATTCTGTGCCATTGATCACCACCCTCTGGGTTCTGTCATTCAGACAGTTCTTGATCCACCTCACCACTCATCCAAGCTACACTGTCTGAGCTTTCTGATGAGGGTGTTATGGGAGACAGGGTCAAAAGCCCTGATGACATCAAGATAGACAACATTCACTGCTCTCCCCTCATCTAGCTAGCCAGGCAGCCTAAAGGCTGTCAGGTTGGTCAAGCAGGATCTGCCCTTGGTGAATCTCTACTGAGTACCCTGATAATCATCTTTTCCTTTATGTGTTTTGAGATGGCATCCAGGATGAGTTGTTCCATCACCTTTCCAGGGATGGAGGTGAAACTGATCAGACTATAGTTTCCTGGGTCCTCCTTGTTGGCATTTTTGAAGACTTGAGTGACATTGACCTTCCTCTATTCCTCAGACACCTCTCCAGTGCTCCACGATCGCTCAAAAATGATGGAGAGTGGCTTAGCAATAACATTAGCCAGCTGCCTCAGCACTTGTGGATACCATCCCATCAGGCTCCATAGATTTATGGGTGTTAAGCTTGCCCACCAGGTCTCTTACCCCATACTCACAAGGGAAAGTCCTTTATTCTCCAGACTATCATAGAATCATAGAATTGTTACCATTGGAAAAGACCTTTAAGATCATCAGATCCAACCACTAACCTCACACTGCCAAGCTCATCACTAAAATTAACCATATTCCTCAGCACTTCATCTACACATCTTTTGAATATCTCTAGGGATGGTGACTCCACCAGCTCCGCTGATAGCCTGTTCTAACTCTTAATAACACTCAGCAAAAAAGGTTTTCCTAATGTGCAATCTAAACCTCCCCAGGTGCAAATTAAACCCATCTCCTCATCTTTTATTATTCATTAATGGAGAGAAGAGATTGACCCCCACCTCACTACAAGTCCCCTTCAGGTGGTTGTAGAGAGTGATCATATCTCCTCTCAGCCTCCTCTTCTCCAGGCTAAACATCCCCAGCTCCCTCAGCCGCTCCTCATAAGACCTATCCTCCAGGGACTGAGTTTCCCAAGGGCCAGCTTTGGCTGTAAAGACCAAAGTAAAGAAGGTATTCAGTAACTCTACCTTCTCTACATCCTCTGTCACCAGAGCACTCTCCTCGTTCAGCATCAGGCCCATATTCTCCCTAATCTTCTTTTTGCTACTGAAGCACTTGATAGCACCTGTGGTGGTTTAGCCGTAACTGAACAATAACCAAACCACCCAGTTACTCCTCCCCAACTCAACAGGATGGGGAGGAAAAACAAGAGAGAGTTGTAGAACTTTCTGGGTTAAGGACAGTTTAATAGAACCCCACAATAAGTAGGCAGTTACAGTGATGGCCAAAGGACAAAGAAAAAGGAGCAATACCCAATGTAACTGCTCACCACGCTCAGCCTGACAGCAGAACTGCAGTTCCCACACTGGCCACAGCACTGCCCCAGCCCAGCTGCTGCCCTTATATCCCGAGCGTGATGTCACATGGGATTGAACAGCCTGGCTACACCCCCCAGCGGCAGCTGGGGAGAGTTAATTCTATCCTGGCCAAACCCAGGACACCTGGCCAAACCCAGGACAGAGCCCTTCTTGTTTTCCTTTACTTGCTTTGGCAGGTTTAGTGCCAAGAGGGCTTTGGCTTTCCTGGTTTCATCCCTGCATACTCTGGCAACATTCCTATACTCTTCCCAAGCAACCAGGCCCTTTTTCCACCTTCCATATATATATTTCTTCTCCTTGAGTCATTGAAGTTATATTGTTTAAGAGCAGGCATCTAAAATACATTAATATCATGAGAAATTTGGAGTATACACCACTATTAAATTTTAAAGACACTTTTAAAGCAGCAGATTTCTGAAACTTTTATGAATGTTCAGCTGTAATACCAATGCTACCTAAGTAGTTATATTGTCATTATTAAATAATAAATGGCCAAACAGTTACTCTTAACAACAGCTTGAACTTCATCAATGAAAGAACTACCATAGTAACTGTGAGACTTGAGAAGAAACTGACAGAATCGCATTTTACAACAACATAGCAATGTGACCTTTCTCAAAAGTTGTTGTAATCGATTTTTTCCACATCTGAAGATAGTTTGCTGTTTCTGTTAAAAGAGAGCTCTTTACACTACCCAAATGTCTCCTCCAACTTTCTGTGAGCCATGACTGTTGACAGGTCACTGTATAATTCTCTGTGGTAATCTTGCTTAAAACTGAGCATATGTGTACACCATCAAAGTCACTCTATGTAGATGTACCTTACCTCTTATCTTAAATTAGTTTGTTAAGGTAAGAAAACTGCAGGTCTCTTAATTCTTACAGTGGATTAACATAGTTATTAGACTAATGACATTTGATAACACCAGTGATATAAAAGTCACTTATTAAACAGTGTCATATTAGACAACTAAAGAGTCTTGCTTGCTTCTGACATCCTTAGAAGTAGAGAAACATGTCTTATGCATTTCAGAAATAAAAACTGATAAAGGGTACCAAAGTATTGCTTCTGTATACTCAAATTCAGGAGACTAACACCTCTGAGAAATCAGTCATTTTTCATTATTTTCTATACTACATACACTTTTAGATATGTAAAAGCATGTCATTTGGTTTTCTATATATCACACTAGAAATAGCAGGGATTGCTATAAGTCACTGTTTGCAATGGTTTCTTCAGTCTCTTGGAACCTTTCCATTTAATAGCTCCCAGTCTTCACCTCTACTCATATATGAATTTTCACTGCAAAGTCAGTAGAAGATCCATTTGACCATTTTTTTTCATGTCAAGGGTAGTAAAGAGACCCAAGTTACAGGTTTGTATATAAGCCTGTCATACACTGGCAATAACATCTGTTTTTAAATTTACTTGCAAGATATTGCTGAATGAAAACAAAACTCAAAAGTAAAGAAAACATTGTACTTAGGTGAAATATTAGTCTTGACTATTATTGAACAATATTTTTGTATGCTTAATTTTTTTAAAGTCCCTCAGTATTCATATTGGTTCACAGTAAAATCAATCCAGAATGCCTTTGATTTACAAACAGCAAACTGTCAAAATTAAGGGAAGAGGTTAACAAAGTCAAATGAACTGAAAACTGAGATGTAGAAAAGGAAAATGAACAAACTGGTACCAACTACATATACCTTTACAATGAAGTGAAAGCTGCCTCTTTTTTTTTTTTTTTTAAATAAGATAGGTGACATACAGTGATTGGGAAATGTCAACACTGTTGACAAGAATGGGCTATGGAATGAGAAATTTAAAATGGAAAATCACAATGGGATTAAGAGCGCACCAAGGGACTAAAACTCATGAACAAATTCTAAATGCATGGACAGTTAGCTCCAGATAAGAAAATAAAATACTATCAGCAGAAAACCTTACCTTATATGAGATATTAGTAGTTAAAATTGAGAAGTGTATTAGTGCAAGACTGTGTAGGAACAAAATAACTAGCTGAATAGGAAATCATGTATTTGTGTAGATATGAGAAGTTTTAATTTATAGGGATGCTAGTGTGTTTCTCAGGATCAAGTGTTGGAATTTGTCTGAAATTCATCTTTCCATCAATTTACTGCATGAAGTAGGTAGCTTTGGTAGCAGAGGCATTACTAATTGTCAAAGGATAAAAAGATCAGAAAATCCAGAGTAGTAGAAAAGCAATAATATATAACAGAATAAAATGCAATGAAATACATTTAAAAAATACTACCAAAACTTAATGCTATGAATGGGGTATTTATGACTTAGAAACAAAAATAGAGGGGTGAGTCATTGATGTGACTACAGGGTGCACTAGAGAAAAGAGATTTCTAAGAAGAAAAATGTTATTGTCAGTCTCCGAGAGTTCAGAGAGACAATCTTTTACATAATAATCTTTTACGTAAAGTTTTGGTAACCTTATACAAAAAAATATTTCTTAAAACCAGAAAAGGTCCCAAAAAAGACAACCACAATGATTTGAGGACATTAAGAAAATGTTTATGTAAGAGAAAAAGTTGAGAATGTCTGATTTTGTTGAAACATACCAAGGAGAAAAAAAAGACATATCTAAGTAAATTACAATGATCGCTTTGAGACACATATATTAACTAACCATGGGTTAAAAATTAGAAAACAGTTGACAGACATTAGAAGAAAGACTCCAGCTCTAGAACATCCCTCAGTGGAAGCTATAATGACTACAGCTAAAAAGTCTCAAGATGAGAATTAAAAATTATATGGAATTATTTGCCTGATTTTGTGGTTTCTTTCTATCAGGGAAGTAAACTAGATAAACTGAAGCTTCCTGAGATTGTGATCCGTATGTTATGTTGTCTGTTTCTGTTTTAGTAATAACAAGGCAAAAACTGAATTCCCTGTAGAAGAATGCCATTTATATTAAGACTTCAAAGGCCTGCTGAATTGTTTTCTATGCTATGCTTTACACACTATTTAATATGCTTGCAATTTCCAAGTATATTTTATTCTTAATTGGAAAGACTCTAAGCCTTTTACAGTTCATTTGCAGAATTAAGCCTACATAAAACCTATATAAAGCACCTCATATTACTCCTCATAGTGTGTTTCCCTCTTCCCTCTGTCGGTCGACATATTGCTCTAGTCACCAGCATTGTGAAGTTCTCTCATCAGCCTTCTCCAGTCTTAACTAATGAAAGCATTTTTATATCTGCATACCCTACGATTCTATGATTTAATATTCTATATCTTCCCTGAATGACTAATGAATATATAAACTCTATGACAGTATGGTACATCTCTCTGTCAACCTTTGTCCTGCTCTGAGGTGACCACTTTATTCCTGCTCTTTCAATTAACATACTGAAACCCAAAGCAAGTCTTTCAGCTAGTATAATAATCATTTCACCACTTGCTGCGGTCTCTGCTAGTTGTAATCTCAGACAGTACCTCACATTTCATCTTTTGAGTGCTCACTTTGCTCAGTAACCCTATGACAAGCATCTGATTAAAGGTTCTTGAACCTTGATCTGAAAAAGTTAAGATGTTATGAATGCGGCACAGTGTACTGTGAATCCAGCAGAAAGACTGCAAATGATGGAGACATATATATAGCTGTTCATTTGCCCATCTAACATTAGATACTATTTACACCACAAAAGGCTGGTACTCAGAATGCTGCATGGCATTTAATTGGATTCTGGTAATTTTGGACATTTTCAAAACCTAGGTTTTATTTCTATATTGTCACGTGAAAGAATAAAAAAAAAAAAAATGCTATTTAGGCTCTTGGAACAGTCCTAAAACATGCAAAGGACAATGCCAAAAAAGCAGTGATGATGGAGGGAAGAACAGAAACAAGGCCAGCACAGGAAATAACACAAGGCTCTTTGGCGTGAAATATACTATACTATATAGTTTGCTTTAGGATGAAAATGTTGGTTTATTACATAGAATACACTATGTCAAACAACAGAAACATACTCACTGTTTTATGGGGAAATGTGTCTGCCACTGGACTCCTAAAAAGAATTCAAGAGTGCTTCTAGGTTTCCGACCTGTACTGCAAATCTCTTTTGCTCCAGATCCAACTTCTGCTTCCCTTCCATGTGCCTTCCACCCCACAGGGAAACAATCAAAGCCTCTGGGCCAAAAGCGATTTGTGACAGCCTTTAATTAGATTCCTAATCTGGATAACCAAAGGATTTTGATCCTGGGCTTTTCATAGCATGGACATGCCAGTTAGTCACAGCCTCCAAGAATACAGAACAGAAATTCTCATTCTCTAACTGAAAACTAGCACCTTTACTCTTCAGGTATATCTCCAACTTTGTTGACATTGAAGCAAGGTTCCATGCAGTGCTAGGGATTAAAACCTAACAAAAAAAACCCTGAAATACTCTGCATGATCATAATATAACATTAAATAGTTTCATAAAGCACATATAAGTGATTACTACACACACATAATATTAAAACACCCTGTAAACAGGTATCCAAAATAATTCTAATAACAGAATGAAAGATCCTGAAACAGATTACACGTACCTTGGGTTCTCTTAATGAAATATATATACAAAAAACAAACACACAAACAAACAAAAAAGACATAGACTACCTTTAAAGTACAGAGATTAAAGAAGAACACATAACTAAAACTTGTAATATATGTAGAACAATTTTAAGTGGTGCTGCCTCAGAAGGGAATATGGTAAGGGCAGTCAGAAAGTCCATTGAGACACAGCGTCCTTTCTTAGTTCCTGCAGAATCACAACAGCAATAAAAATGCTTCTTTTCTAGTATCCACTGGTTAAAAGAGGCAAATTTCATTTTATGTCTGGATGATCCTTTATACAGGCTGAAAGATCTTTTTACTCACGTAAATATTCAAAAGATGGCCTTTAAAACCAGAAATTGAAGTTTGATATTATTAATCTGTACAAAATTAACATGACCTCTGTTTCCTACTTTTTACTGTATTGAATAGTATTTTTAATAGTATTTCCTACTTTTCATTTCAAATTCAGTATATCAGTCGATTTTTTTGTCTCAGAGGAAGTGTTTCTACTCAAAGACAATTCTCAAACTCTTTCTATTAAATGCCACGAAATAAAAGAATCTTATCTTAGAACTCAGAAGGGTATTTCAAATTTCAGTTCTGCATCCTAAGAAGCAGTTGTTTCTCTACAAATAAAATGATGGGTATATAACTGAATATCTATGAACAGATAACAATGCAGAGAAATTTTTTTTTAACCAAGAATTCACTGTCTTAGAAGAATAGCTTTTCTTCCTATGTTAGTTTCCACAAAAATCCAAGGAGTTATCTGTATTTCAGTACCGATATACAATTGTGATTTATTCTTATCTAAATCTGGAGTGTATTCACGTTTGAAGTTTTATTTGGCATGGCATTCGGCAGTTTATATTGATTTTTTTTCTGAATATGTTTTCACAAGTCTTTCTCATCTTTACTGTTTCGATTGTCCGTTTTACATAAGCAAAAGTCATCTTCTTTTTCTTCTTTTGTAGGAAAGGCATTTTCATTTTTCAGATTTTCAGAGGCATTATGTTCAATATTGTTTAAAGAAGTTTCACACTTCAGAAATGTTTCAGAATGACAGGCCTCTACTGCATCTGCCAACAAGGGAGAAAATTTTTCTCCAACAATATGAATTAAGCTTATTCTTTGAGTTTGGCATCTTTTTGGCTTTCTGCTGGGCAGCTCACTGTTTCTGTCTGTCACAAAATCACTGGGTGTGTGTTTGGATACACTAATTTGAAAATTGCTGGCTTCTATGGGTTTTATATTCATACCCTCTATAATGTGTATCTTGCTTAAACTGCTGGTGTTTTTCAAAGTTGAAGATGCAAGTATTCCAAGGTTGCTGACAAAATCTAAGGTGTTATTAGCATAAAACCTATTAAAAATATTATTGGCAATCCTATTGATACAGTTATTTTTCAGAGTCACATGACTGTTTCCATCTGTTATTAAATCTTCACCTGACAGTTGTAAATGCTCTCTCTTTTTGACCAACAAACATGGACCCAGCTGGTTCTCAAAATCGGATGCCTTTTGGTAGGCATATCCTCTCTGTTCCTCATTAATTGGTGTTACTGTCACTATCAGTATTGGGCAATGTTGGCCACATATAGCATGGAGTTTATCCAGAGAATCTTCTTCCTGAAGAGCACTTCTGTTAGCATTATTAACAGCAGTTGGCTGAGACTGTATGGGCTGGTCATTTAAAGACTGTTCCAATGGATGCACCTTGTTATCAGGCAATCTAAATTCTACAGATGTGAATGCTGGAAAATTGGTATCAGCTTGTATGGAATGATGTGTAGAAGTAGAACCTAACATGAGGGATTGCTTGATTTTTATTTTGTTTGCTGTAGTAAGGGAAGTGATCATATCATTGTGGCTAGGTTTGCTTTTTGTAATTAAGTCATACTCAAAGGGGTCTGAATCACTGTTATGAGGTATATTGAAGTAGTTGCAAAAATTCTCAGAAGGTTTAGACATGTCTTCAAGTTCTGAAGAAGAGATTTCATTGAGGATTGGGTACTGATTCACATTGCCAAAGTGCGAGTAGGGAACGTCATCATTGTTAGCATCAAGGACTGTGTCTGTTGATGTTGTATCCAAATTACCATACATTCCGATCTGTTCAGGTGGGGATCTTCTTATCAAATGATTTTCTTTGAGAAGCCATTTGCCTCTATCTATCAATATTCCTTCATCTTCATTAGCTCTTATGCTAGATTGACAAAGTTGCTTTGGAGATTCCTCTGAACAGTCATTAGTATAACCTATCTCTTCTCTCTTGGGTGTAAATTGGGTTGGTAAAGAAACATTTTCTCTTCTTGATAAAGTGCCATCTTTGTTTACTTTTACTGGAAATTCTTCTGGTGGTAGTGAAGAGTGTGAAAATTTCTCTGCAGAACAAGACCTAGGTTCTTGAGAAAAATAAATGCTTTTTTCCACTGCTGCAGAGTGGAATTCTTCAGTATCCTTTTGAAATGCTTCTGACATGTAAAGGAATCCTTTGTGAAACTCGGGCTTAAATGAAGCTTCTGTCTTGCCAAAAAGTCGTTCAATAGTTCTTTTTACATAGCCAGTATTATAATGCTTTTCAAGTACTGCTTCCTCTGCACTTTCATTGGTGAAATCACTAGATGCTCTAAAGTTATAATCACTCTCTTCAGTATCTGGTCTGTAATCTGACAAATCTGAAGTAGCAGGACTTTTTAAGCATTTTCTTAATTGGTAAGTGTCTGAACATATTTTGTTCTCCAGTTCTTCTACTTGCAATTTCTGTTCCACTTCACTCAAATCACATTCTGCAATTTGCTTTGATTCATAACAAAATGATAATGGAGAGACTGTAGATAACCTCTCAGAGGTTTCCTCGGAAGTTTCTGCATCTTCCTTGTCTTCCTGTACAGAATAAACTTCATTATTATACTCTACAGAGGTTTCAGGAGATAGTTTAAGTTGATTATTATGGTTTTCATCCTTATCTGCTGACTTTTGATCAATTTTCTCATCTTCACTTTTATTAGTAGTAATATGTATATCTTTTTCACCCTCTAATTCTGAAGTATCCTGATCTAAACCACAATTTTTATCAATAGAAGTTACACTATGAACTGTCGAGTTAGGTTCTACTGAAGTTTCTGACTCTTCATTAATGAATGATGTATCAGTGGTTTTATCCTGAGATTTTTTACATAGGCTATCAGGTATTTCTTCTTTTCTTTCAGGTAGTTCTATAGTTGATGCAAGGCTACAGGTATTTGAACTAGTATTGGTAGATTGACCATCCAGCTGTGTTTTGGAAGCACTCAAGTCTAAAGTCTCCCTTTCTCTACAAAGACCTTTCTGTGTATCAAAACAGCTTTCTAATTCACAAATCAATTTTTGAGCTTTGGAACTTACACTGTCCTTTGAAATACAAGGCTCAAGTGATTCTTTATTTTCATGCAAATGTATACCATTATGAATTTCAGATACGGGTATATTCTCATGGCAATGTATGGAGTCCTGCTTTTTGAGTTCCCTGCTAAAGTGAAATAACTTATTTTCTGTTGATTGTTGAAAATGTGAGAAGGCAGCCTTCAGTTCATCAACTTTTTCTATGACTGCAGTTTGTTTCAGAAATTGTAGCTGTGTAAATATTTCAGAACAGCTACAGGTAGTTTTTTGCATATCATCTTTGAATGCTCCAATCAAACTCTCTCTCAGATTGAGTACAAGTAGCCAAGCTAGGAGAAAATTGGAGGAAGAACTGAAAGCTGAAGGAGAAAGATATGAAAGGCTGCATGCTTCTCCTACGCACTCACTATGTTCTTTCTGGAGGCCCAGCAAAGTTGATTGTAGTTCATGCAACAGTATGCTAGACATGCAATTATTCTGAACATCAGTTCCCATTTTCTCATTGACAATTGTGCAATCAACTTGAACAGCAACTTCAGATTTTTTTCTTTGACATAGGTTGGTATTTCGAATATCCACTTCTGACATCTTTTTATCATTGTCCTGTGTTTCATGAAACAAGCGTAGTTTACCCTCATGATGAAATTCTGACTTCAGTGAATACTTGGACTCTTCCACAATAGTTGTATTAGCATGAATCAAAGAGTCAGTTTGTTTTCCACCCAAATCCTTGGATGATTCTTCTAAAGTTCCCAACTTGCAAATAGGCTTTAATGTTTTTTTTGTTAGATTATGTTCAACCAGATGGTTTTTCCCAGCCACATGCACTTTATTTGTGACAAATCTTGTTTCTTTATCTACAGAAGCATCAGTATTTTCTTCAGGAAGATGACAGATATTGCTATTCTCCACATTCTTCTGTTTTTTATTTATAGGGGGTAAGACAGAATTTGGTAACAAGTTTTTCAGCCAAGTTTGGACATAGTTTTCAAGTGAATGCTCAACAGCCTCCTCCTGAAAATCTTCCCGTTTTAGAGCCTCTAGTGTAATGGCTCTCCCTGGCATATTTAACTTCTTTTCAACTTTACCTAGATTTTTCTTCATCCCCTTTTGCTTTTTCTCTTTCTTTGATGATAAATTTTGAAAAATATTCTTTTCCTCTTCTTTTTCAAGGTGAAGATTCTTTGACACTTCTGACAATGGCTTTGAAATCACTGATGAGTTAGGTGCCTGTTTGAAAGAATCAGTTATGAGATGTGTGCCTTCTTTCTCAGTACCTAATGTATCCTGACTGTATTCCGGTTCATTGTTTGAATCAACTGTCATTAGACCATCTTCACCTTTTACAGATGAAGCAGTACTATTTTTTTTGCCTGACTTCAATTTTACCTTGGCCGATTTGTTATTAGTTCTTGGTTTTTTATGAGATGATAATCCATTTTGTTCCACTGAATCCTGGTGATGGAACTCATCTTTAGGACATATGATTTTGTCTGAATTGATAGATCCATCATTGTTTTTTACAAAATAATCCATTCCTTTTTTCTGGGACATTTTGGAATAATTATTTATAGCCTCTGCTGTGGAATCTTGTGTGGGTTTGCTTGCAGCATGCATTCCTTCACTTTTCAGTTTCCCTGAAGTTTCTTTATCTTTTTTATTTTCACGTGTACCCTGCTGTAGAAAGTTAGAGGATTTTCTCCTCTTCTTTTTGTTGAGGGAAGATGCAGATTGAATGTCATCAATGAGATATGTTGCCATCACAGGTTCAGTCCTAACATTGATTTCATTCCCACTTTCAGTAACCGTAGGAAAGAATTCAGCTGTTGGATTTATTTTCTCAGTAGGAGCTTTACTACATGGAGATACCATCATCTTCATTTGGTTATGTCCGAGACAGTGTGAATGTACTAAATCTTCAGAAATAGGTAATGAATCAACAGCTTCACATGTTGTTTCTTCTTTTGACTGACATAATTCTGAATATCTAATGAAAGAACTCAGTGATCTTTTTATTTGTTTGATATCACATGACTCATAGATCTGGTCTGCTGAAGCTGGCCTAGCTGACTGGTAAAATTTTGATGATGGTGTGAAACCACTGATGTTAGCTTTGCAGGCTGATACTATGCTATTATATGTACCTTGTTCCACAACTGATTTCTCTAATATGTTCTGTACCAATTCATTCTCATCAGGCACCTCTAATATATTCCTATTTGTGGTTTCTATGAAATCATTACTTTTGTGGCTTACTTTAAAAAGCATTTCTTCTTTTATGTTCTCTGTAGAAAGCTTTAATAAATTATTGTCATTCATCTCACTAGACTTTGGGTTACTGACACTTGATTTTTTTCTGCTTGAATGAGCTACCATGCAATACTCAGACTTATTTTCTCCATTTTGTACTTCCTCACTGTAGGAAAACTGTCCTATTGTCTTCTCCTGAACCTCTTTCTCAGATACCAAGGTGACACTTTCAACTACTGCTTTCTTTTGTCTAACACGCCTTGGCCCTGGGGTAGGAGGCCTGTAAAAGTAAGGCCTAATATTATCCTCAGGTACATTGCTTACATCTGGATCTGCAGAATTATTCTTCTGACAGATACTAGAACCATCAGGTTTTAAATCAGACTCTGATGCTTCTGCACTGACTTGCAGCAATGAGTCTTCCTCTTCTTTACTGTAGCTCTTCAAAAATGGAGCATCTTTTGGGTTTGTGCATTCTAATGAATTTACATTGGATAAGTAACCTCCCACACACACTGCAGAATTGCAACTGGTGGTATTTTTGTCGATGGAAAGGCCAGCACGACTTACAGTAGTAGTCCATTTAATGGTTTCTTCCTCTTTAATTTTTAATCGAACTTTCATTTCCACTGTGATACTGCCATCTTGATTAAGGTGAACAGATTTCTCAATGTCATCTTCATACCGTGCCACAGGTAAGTCTTCACCAGTAAGTGACTGATTTCCTCTTGTACCATTATGATTGTTAGGAATATAGGAAGAATCTGAGTTGTTTTCGTTTGAGTTGTTATCATTGCTGGACTCTTTACCAGAAGAAACTGAGAATATCTGAGATCTTGAGCTAGAGCCCATTTCAGCTCTTGCTACCAATAATTACATTGGAAGAATCCAAATTCATTCAGTAGGTGGAAAGTAGAGCAGACAAATGTCATATATAAGGATCCAGATGGCGAGACAGCAGACAGACAATGAAGAGAAAAGAAGAAAGAAGAAAAATTAGTAAAGAAGTTAATGTAGTGTGTTTAGCAGAGTATTAGAAAGTAAAGAGCTAAAGAGAAGTAATTTTAAGAATTTAGACAAAGAAATATAACCAATATTTATTAAAGAATTAAGCATTTAACTACTTTTTCACTTAATTTTCTTTTGAAATAGGCACTTCCTAATGCCAGAGCTATATAGTTTTATTTGAAGCTCCAAAGCTTAAAAAAATACTAAATGTTCTCCTTTTACACTTAGTGGGGAATTGATGTTGCCTTGAACCTTTCAATGGATTCACAAGCCCTCGTTTGAATTTCAAGCTACCAACTTAACTTTCTCTTCATGCCTTAGCAATTATTAAAATATCACTTCCTATTACTGTTTACAGTTAGTGCTAAAACATGTCAGTCAAGGTGAACATGTACCTCCATGGGTTTAATCCAACAATCTACAGCATTTGAGTAACTACTATGAGTAGCATCACTGACACATGAATAAAGGGTTCAGATTCAATCCTCTGGACTGACGTTCTGTAGAGATGCAAATGTTGAGCTCCTTATCAAATCTGAATTTAAATTTTGATGTTCTGATATAATATTTTATTCTACATTACTGTAGACGATGGCACAATACTCTGTAAAGCCAAGCAGAATACTTCCAGACTTCAATGATTTTTTACTATGTCCCAATGTGTGTTTGCATACACATTAAATAGTCTTAAAATACATTTTGATTACTCTTTAATAACCTAGCTTTTGTCCCAGAAGAGATGAGAGAGAAAAGAACATGAGATTAAAAAGGAAATTCTGCATTCTTCCCAGAAATTCTCCATATATGAAGAAAACAGTGCATGTACACACATTCAAAAACACCCACAACTGCTACTAATACCTAAGTATATAATAGTTACCACTTCATAGAAAAGTTTCGCTTGCAGGTGTTTGCACACATGTAATATTAACTTATCAACATTGCTTGAACTTAAGCTTTTTTTCTTGCTCAAATGAGTCAATAATGGTCTTGTATAAAGACTTTGACAATTAACATATGACTATTATAGATACATGTCTATCATTTCAGGCAGAGTGCCTTACAAGTTTCCCAAGCATATGTTTTACCATGAACTGAATTAGAAATGAGAGTTTACTAACTACTCCAACACAGATCAGACTTTATGCTTCCCAAAGTAATAATCTCACCTTCTCTGTTTCAGGAAATGGAACTGGAAAAAGTGCCTGAAATTTGGCTTTTCAGGCTCTCATATCATTAGTGATATCAGGTTAAAGGCTAAAAGAGGGTTGTTTCTTTCTCCCTCTTTCTGTAATTGCGGTTAATGAAGGATTAGAAGAGGGGGCTTATCAGATTCTCAGCTACTTACATTTTCTACAATTACAAATCTCAACCTCTGTCTCAAAGCAAAATTTGGGTAGGATTTTTTGTTTCTGCAAAGCTTTTGGTCTCAAATTGTTCCTGTTCTTTTTCTCTTGACTAATTTGCTGTGATCTGCAAACAGCTCACAAGCTGTGCAAGTCAAAGAATAGGAAGGTTTAGAAAAATGAAAATTAACAGTTTGGTGGGGACACAATAAACTGTGATAGATGTAGAGGAAACTCCTTCAAGTAAGCAAAAGCCAAGTGTCTTATGTCTCAATATGGTCCATGATACTGTCAAGATTACCATGTAAAGCCTCAATATAGAAACAATTACAGTGTTCCCTAGACTCTTCAGTGCATTATACAGCTATATTAAGAGTACAAGACACATCTGGATTAAGCAAGTTTCTCTCTAGACAGTACCTCTGCCCTACAGGATGATCTAATATTAAAGATTTTCACATGACCTAAAACATTGGTACTATAGCATTTTATTCCCTTCAACCTCAGGCTATTCAGGCTTGTTTTCTCTCCAACAGCTTTTCATAGTCTTGATTGTCCACTGCCCACTTCGCACTCTTAATGACACAACTCCATGAGTAATCAAAGGGAATGTACATATTTGTGCTAAAATGTTTTTCCTGTTTATATGGAGCATGGGACATGGGAAAAAAAATGAAAGTCATGACAATGACAAGTCAAGCCTCCATTTGCTAAGATATGTTCTGAAAATTGCACAAAAGTTTCCCTCAAGAAATAGTCAGTTAAGAGCCTGAAGTATCCTATGATTTCTTTTTTATCACTGCCATCATTAACTGTGACACCAAAAAAAATAACAACAACCAACTGCATTAAAATAAAATGAACTGATAGATTTGAATAGGTGTTCTAAATTAGCCTGTTTGAAAGAAAATATGCATGCTAGCTGAGTACTTACCAGAAATTTACATTTTACAAAGAACTTTAAAACTTTGGTCTTTGTTATGTTTATAGAAGAGTCAGAGCAGACTTTTTGAATATTCTTGATCCTAGTAGGATTCTCATGATTTATGTTTTATGTTGAGAGAGATAAACCAAATAACGAAATACAAATTAACTCAAAGAACTTACTGTTTTCACTTTCTGACTTGGCATTTGTTTTTGGGTACACACGATTTGCAATTCCAAGCAATTTAGCAGGTCGTGAATATCCAAGAGAATCATAATTGCTTGGTTTAAAAGGCTCTCTGCCTGCTGCGACTACAGCTCCAGAGCACAATATCAGGGCCTGAAGATTAGGAATCTGGAAAAAAAAAAAAAGCAACATTAAATTCTCTGTCTTAGTTACCACAAAATATAACATAAGAAATGTATCGCTGTTATGCTTTAATATCTTCTCTTCTTATTCTCTACATAAGTATTTAGCAGGCTATTAAATAAATATGTATCACAGCACAGAATTAATTTTTCTGTTCCTATCTCTGTGAGAGTACATGTTGTTATATAAATATATTATAGGAAAAAAACTTTAAGCAGCTACTTGGATCCAGATTAGAATTTTCTTGTATTTTACGTGTTTGCATATATAATTTTGTTTCATCATTGCACATTGACTGTTCATAGCCTCAAAATAAGAACATGCATTTGGAGGAAGGCATACATATGAACATATTTTGAGAAAGAAAGGGGAAATTCAGAATTCACCACAGTTACTTGACCTATACTGCCACAGAGGGATAGGACACACTCACAGAACAATATACAGTATAACTATCTTTTCCTTTGTGTGTTTAGTGATGATATTCAGGATGAGTTGTTCCATCTTGTTGCCACGGATGGAGGTGAGGCTGACCAGCCTGTAGTTTCCTGGATCATCCTTCCTGCCCTTTTTGAAGACTGGAGTGACATTGGCCTTTCTCCAGTCCTCAGGTGCTTCCTTTGTCCTCCATGGTTGTTCAAAAATGATGGGATACGTTGGAACAATATACCTCTACATGCCTTGTAGTCTAACATTGCTCAGAGCAGGTCTGACTGGATCAAAGTGATCAGAGCCTTGTCTAACTGTTTTGAATTTGTGTTCCAAAATATATTACAAGACAAAGCTTACAAATTGACTTATAGGTGATACGGACAGTTTCCAAACTTAATAGGCCAACTGCCCTCAGTTTATATACTGGGCATGATGTGATATGGTATGGAATAGTCCTTTGGCTCATTTCAGTCACCTGTCCTTACTGTGTCCCCTCCAAGATTCTTAGGCACATCCAGCCTCCTTGACTTAGTATAAACACTGCTTATCAGCAACTAAAACATTCATTTATGGACAACATTATTCTTATCCTGAATCCAAAACAAAGCACTATACCAGCATTTATTCCAACCAGAACAAGAACAATGATCTAGAAGCAATCACAGAAAAAATGTCAGTACTTGTCTTTATTCTCACCTTTCTGCCTTCAGTGGTATATAGTTTCACAACTGGATATTGCATTAACTCACTCATATAATCCAAAAAGGCCTCAAAGGTTTGTGTATTTTTCTTTCCCAGAACTATGGTGCGTCTGAGTCTTACATCTCCATTTTTGAAAACAAGCATCTTTTTGGGAGTTGTTACTTTGCTTTCTCGATGTCCAAATCCATCTTCATTCTCCCTTGCTAATTGCACAGCTCGGCGACGACCGCTGACAGGCCTACTGATCTGCCAAGGCAGTGGCTTTTTGCTAGCCTCTTCAAGGTTGATGGGCTTCATTTTCTTCTGATGGGAGCAAATATAAGATTTTCCATCTTCAAGATCCTCCAAATTGGTGATGCTATGTTTCCCTTTTGGTGTACTAATATTCCTTACTCCAAAAGGTAATGGGACTCTTTTGGATAAACTATCCAGCAAAGCATCAAATGTTTTGTAAGATCGGTTATTAATGACCATTTTGATCCCATTAAACTGAGGATCTCCACTTTTATAGAAACAGATCCGTTTTGCTACAACAGGTTCAGTAACATTGAAATGGCGCGTGGATAAACTCTGTTCACTCTCAGAGGAGTTTGGCTGATTCACTGAGTAACTCGTTGAAGGTGTTTCACTCATTTTGACAGCAATCTGGAAAGAAAAAGAGATTGATGTAAAACTTTTCTTATGATGAGTAATAGCATGGTCTTTATTTTGATAGGTGCAGAAAGAGAATTTATATGAAACCAATGGCAGCAAGTTGTGCCAAAAATCATTGGATTTAAAGGGATTCAAGCTGTTACCTCTAAATTCCACAAAGACTGCAGTACTGTCAGATTAAATTAGCATAGTTCTACTTGTAAATATTCCCTAAACTCTCCAATGTGGTTTCAAATCTCACATGATTTTGGTACAAAAGACCTTTCCTTCAAAGAAAGTACTTTGTCAGTCCAGAATTATATGTTTTCTTTCTTGAGGATGAAGCTAATGACAATATTTCATGTTCAAGACATTAGCAAAATCCACATTACCATGGAACAATTTGTGCTTAGGCATGAGCTATATTCAGTCCAAAATAACAAAATTGAAAGACAATACAATTCATTCTCTTTCACGTACTAGTTGCATACCAGAGCAAATCCACTTGAGTCACACAAAAGGCTCCTGATTTACTACACTGTGAACTATACCAAAATAAGGCCCAAAACATGCTTTAGAGTTAAGCTGCATCATAAATCGATAGATTTTTTTCTCTGTTTCAAGTTTTATGTTTCATGATACTTAAACCACTGCAATATTTGCATTTATCCCATGGGAATAAAAAAAGTAATGGTTAAATAAGACTTTTTCTAGTCTTTAAATTCTTTACAAAGACAGAAAAAAAAATCAAGTATTCTGCTGTATAGCAGTCTCAGGGAATGTGTTTGACATCAAAATAATGTTAATTAAATTCTTTGACAATGTCATCTTGATGTAGCTGCCATATTGACTAATGTAACAATGTCTTCTGGATCCTGCATATTTTTCTTCATGAAGCTATGGAAAACCAAATTTAGCTATTTCACTGGTACATGAATCAGTTCTGAAACTGATAAGAAAATGTTACTGTTTTTCAAGACATTCAAGGTTCAAATAACCTCAGATTTGACAAGATTTTATCTCATTGTGTTCTTACAGCTTTTCCAATAATGCATTGTTTTCAGCTTAGGTATTTTTGCCTTCACGTAGAGTTAGGAATCTTTAAAATGTCCATTACTTTGAGCAATGATCACAGCACAGGAATAAATGTCTCCTTTTAATACATTATTTATATGGTAAGTTGTAGAAACTCCAAGTGCTAAAACTGAAAAATAACCGAACAGAATAACCGAACAGTACTAGAATGATGTACACCAAGATTAATGTAGGTAATCACAGGTTCAGGTTTTTTTAAGAAAAAGAAAAAAGGTAACTATTTAATAAAGAAATATGCAGGAAGACATTTTCAAATTTGGTTGCAGCATCTTACATAACCCAGTGCATGATGGCTAGTGAAATGGCTTTCTTTTGTAGGGAGGAGCTCCACATAACTTAAATCACTGAAAGATATAGTTGATCTTTCTTGATACATCTATTCAATAGCTGCCTAAATTTTCATTACGCTTCTAAACTGAGAGATCGAAAGTTAAGTCAAGACTGGGAACACAATTTGAACCTGACATTTTATGCTTCATGTATCACTCTGTTTATACTGATATTCACAGAGGAAATCCATAAGGGCATTTTTATTGCTAGCTGCAACACAAACATTGCTGCACTCTTTGCAGAAGATATGTTCTACTCCAATGAAAGCAGCAATGATCATAGTAAAGTCCTTCAGTGAAGTGAATGTCATTTTACCCCATTCAACTGGCAAAGAAGACTGGAGCTCACTAATATATTTCAGTCCATGATATTTGGGGAAGAGAAGGAAACCATTAAGTCATCAACAATAAAGTTCAGAGACAGAAATGAACAGACATAGCTCCTCAGCTAATCTGTACTACATCTTCTCACCCTTTATGAGGATGGAGGGAAATATCATGTAAGTCTATGATTATTCACTCTTATAAGAGATAAAATAGGTGGATCTTCTCATGAGACTAGTGATAATAACTTCTGAGTTAGCCTCTCAGAAGTCATTCCAGATAATTGTACTTACATTCATTCAATGTAAGGATCAACATTTAGAAGGGAAATACATTTTACATAAAGATTATTATTATTATTATTATTATTATTATTATTATTATTATTATTAGACTGAGTCTTGACACTGAGGAAGTAGTGAAATCCAAAATAGAGGGAATACATGTATAAAGAAATAAGATCATTTTCATTATTATCATGAAATAATTTCAATTCATAAAAGTAACTAATTTTGCCTTGGCAAAACATAAAATGGATGACAGATAGTTTTGGCAGAGAGTTGCATAGCACACTATGTATGAATACTTTCTAGTATTCATTTTAATAATGGAAATTGCTTACGTATCTTTCAGATCCCTTATAAATACAACTTAGAAATAGCAAACATTTCAACAAATGAATAAACAACTGTAGAAGCAACTATTTCGTACTACAGGTGATCGCACTGTAATAGCTTCATTGCATCTCAAACACGGTATTGATTTTCATACTTAAATGATTTTATTCTAAAAAGAAGAAACGGCTGATATTACATGGTACAAAACATCTAGTAAGAAATTTTGGCTGTTATAATGCTAAGAATTTTATTCTGCAAGAAAGAGAATTCAGAATTTAATCTCTTTGCCTACATCCTCACAAATGAAACCATTCATTCAAACTTTATGCATAAATCTGCTAAATTTTATGAAAACACTAAGTGGAACACTTTGTTCTAAACATACAAAGACATTTCTAATACTATGTAGCTGGTAAGTATTGCATATCATTGCATCATACTCACCTACAGTCACATCCTATGTAAATAAAAGAGTAGTTGGCTTGTTTTGAGAGATTTATAAATGATACACGCAATTGTCTATGCCATATAAAATGAACATCCTTAGCCCGATTCCAACTGTGCTCAGCTAGAAAACAACATCATAATCCATTTGCTTAATCTCAGCTAATGTTAATCACCAGACTAGGTTCACCTCAGGTAGTCATTGCGCAGAGCAGAGTCTAACACCTCATGCAGCAAGTCCTCTGATATTATTTTGAAACTCTATTTGCCTTCTGAATATTTCATGTATATAATTTTCTGGTTACTGAGATTGCTCAAGAGAACCACAGAACCACAGAAAATTAAAATGTGGGTAGGGAATATAGGTCATCTAATCTGTCTTCTTATCAGTGTATAGTTATCCTCCAAACTAATTTCTGTAGTGATATAAATTTTAAATACGTTAAAATGGAGCTTCTACCACTCACCTTCTGATGCTATTCATTAACTGTCTCCTGGCATTAATTCTTGGTTTTATTCAGTCATTTGGTCAAGAAAATCCTCTTTGTGCTAAAGATTCGCCCATATTTTCTCTATGCAGATATTACAATGAAAATAGTTCCAATCCACAATTTATTTCACAAAACTCAATAAAACATGAGAGTCTGAATGAATTTTTTCATCCATGAAGGATTCTTCATTTCAGTATGTTGATAAAAAGGTAATGCAACACTGTATGTGAATTATATTTTATGAAGAGTTGGGAGAATTGCATCTAACTGTAGCTCAATTATGTCACAGAATTTGGGGATTTTTCTTTTTCCAGTGGAAATATTATGTCCCTGGATGATAACTGTTCCATCTAATTGCTACCATATGTATAATCTGATTTGTAGCTTCTTTGCTTAATCAGGATTACAGCAAGCTCTCAAAACTAGCTGTGTAGAACAGTAACAAAAGCACTGCTCCAATAGATACTTCCACTACATGCAACATATATACGTAGAACTGTATAATAGTTTTTAAACTATATTCCTTAGTAGAGAATTCAACATTTATAGATGTTTTAAAATACCATTTTAGTTCCACTTCCATGAGATGCATAGCTACAAATATTAAATTATAACCTTGCAGATATGTTGCTATAAACATTGGTTTCTTAAATATTATACGAATATAATTATTTAGGACCTTAATCTATTTTAGCTAATGTACTGCTTACAATTCAGTCAATATTCTGTTGTTTACAATTATTCAGATTAACAAGTGCAAATTCTATGTGTTAATCCGATGTCTTATAACTTAACCACTTAATATCTCCAGAACAACTTCAGTTCTCAGCTCTGTTACTAAACATTACATTTAACTTGTATTTGATATCCCTCTCTATTCTGTTTTCTTGCATGAGTTATTAACTGGTCAATAACTGAAATTACTACTATATCACTGTGAGATAGTCTCTAACTACAGTTCTTGTCTCTCATTAAGAAGCAAAGAGAAAAGTTTGTATTTGGCTCTTTGTGGATAGTGACAGATAAGTACGGAGAATCTATTCTAATGACCACAAGCATCAGTGCACTTTTCCTTTTGATTCTAATGGGTGTCCTTTAGGAATATAGTGACATAGAGATGGCCAGTTGAAGGTCCAGTGCCTGCAGTTAGCCAGTAATACCGTTCTATACTGCAAAGGGCCTAGATCAGGCACCTTAAGCAAATACTTGGCTGAACCAAAGCTCAAGTGGAAGTTTTCAAAGTCAAGAAAAAAAAAGTTGATTTATCATTCTGATATCTTTCTGATGTTGATTAATTATTCCTTGTTTTTTATGGACTTTGCTTTAGCAACTGGTTAAATGCTACAAGTACCTAAATATAACCTAACACTTTCCACCACATTCTACAAGACTTCAGCGTTTCTCAAGATCAGCATCATATCCAGGAAACTGATGTCCAGGAAAGAAAAAATATGTTAAGAATTACATTATCACGTTTGCTGATATATTCTTTTTTCCTTAGCAGATAACTGGCATGCCAGATTGAGAAACATAAGCAGTCTTTTCTGCAGCAGGGTCAAAACTCCATGCAATGTAGTCCTCCCTGCCTGGCAATACTATGGCCCCTGAATGACACCCTTTGTTTAAGCCATATGGAACAGCAGTTAACACTGAAGCATTTTTATCATTCAATCATGAGTCACTTCTTTAAAACGAGCAGTTGCTACACCAGTTAAACTATTACTGTTGAAAATGCTGATAATGTGCCTTATAATTCCAAGTCCCTTCAACCTCTTATAGTTCTGCTGCTTTTTTGTTTGTTTTTTTTTTTTTTTTTGCAAATGGACTGCTTAGTGGTATGGAACTGGGAAACTGCTATCAAGCTAAAAAGGAAATTATCACATTAGAAGCAGGGGCCTGTGTCAAGTTCCCTTCAGTGTGCCCAGTCTGTTTACATCCTTTCCAGTAAAGCCTTCCAAAAAATGTGCCACTATTAATATGTTACTACTGATAAGATTTTGAGCCATTGCATTACAACAGCATTTTCGTGTTTGATATATATGTACTTCTTATCAAGTTAATCCCCACAGGCTTTTATTCACTAAATTCTCCAACCTAGATTTGATAACCAACAGCTGGGGATGCAGAATGAGTTAAAAAAAGAAAAAGTATACCTCTGGGANTTACTACTGATAAGATTTTGAGCCATTGCATTACAACAGCATTTTCGTGTTTGATATATATGTACTTCTTATCAAGTTAATCCCCACAGGCTTTTATTCACTAAATTCTCCAACCTAGATTTGATAACCAACAGCTGGGGATGCAGAATGAGAAAAAAAAAGAAAAAGTATACCTCTGGGAATTAAAAAAAAGCAAAACAAAACCAGAGCCTTGCTTTTAAGAGAGCTCTGCCTGGACTATTATATGGACTGCAAAACTCCTATATGAGCTGTTTTAACTCAAATCTGAATGCCTGTTTGTGCTCAGAANTCAAAGAAAAGTATTGAGCAGGCAGCACATGAGTTCCCTGGCGAAGCTGTTATCAGCTTACCTTGAAATTTCACCTCACGTGCCTCAGTTTGTTTATCTGAAATTCCGTGCAATGACCTTGCCAACTTTTTCATTTCATAGAGACACTGTGAAGCATAAGCTAAAGCAAACTCATGAACCTCCAGCAACATAAGTGATTATGAGATCTTTTGGTTTCTCCTGGAGGCTACCATAAAATCCTTCACTGAAGTCTGGTGGTATGTCCTTGATAGAGTACAGAGGCTGTTTTTAGATACACCAACTTCATAAATTGAGGCCAAGAAGGAAAAAAGACAAGGCTTAAACATATAATATAGCTTTGCTTTCTACAAACACTTTAAAGACTTTGATTAAAATTTACATCTTCAAATACTTACACTGAACTTCTGCCTACTCCTGCAAGTGCCAGGTTCTCAAGGCTCCTAAATTCCTTGTAGCAATTGCTTTGCTGCTGGGCACACATACAACCATTCCAGCTCTGACAACACTAAGCTGTTTAATGTCTTAGCTTTGGTGATACGCACATCTCGTCACTGCTTTGCCTGTATTGCCTGAATAAACCTGACGATCTCCTCTTACAGCCCAGGCAGCAAGCTGTTTGTGTCCTCCATTTCTCTGGTTAGAAGTTAAAGAGCTCTCTTACCACTCCAGAGGTCCAATTCACCACCTGATTTAGAGCAAGTACTTAAGCTTTCAAAACAGTGAACTAGGTCAACGCTCCTTCTCCTGTCTAGGTTTCATGTAAGAGAAGACTGATATGAATACACCTAATTCCACAACAGATTTGATAGCTACAAATGCCCAGTGACAAGATGCACCTAACTTTAAGTCTAGGTTTAGATACCCATTACTTTGGCAGACATAGAAATAGTATCAAATATAGACCTCAATCTAAAGGCCTTGCATCTGCCCAGGATTTAAGAGCCAAGATGTCTAATTCAAACTTGAGGATGCCTGGAGCTTATTCAGTTGTGCCAACTCTAATTACAAGCAAGAAGCTCTGAGAAAATACAGGTACTATTGAATTATATTTGATTGTCATACTTGCAGTACTAGACATACAAAATGGAGCCGTATACATGTTCCTAAAGCCAAGTCAGGATTCATAGAATCATAGAACTGTAGAATGGTAGGGATTGGAAGGGACCTTTAGAGATCATCTAGTCCAACCGCCCTGCTAAAAACAGGTCCACCTTGATTAGGACACACAGGAATGCATCCAGGAAGGATTTGAAAACCTCCAGAAAAGGAGACTCCACACCCTCCCTGGGCAGTCTGTTCCAGGTCTCTCTCACTCTCACTGTTTTAAACTTGAAGATGGTCACCACTTCTACTACCATAGCCCTCCAGAATACTTTTTTCACATTTTGCATTTATTCTCCCTTACACTTATATACAGATGTTATAAGTAGATATTTCTGCAGGCACATGTTTAGATCTAAGTATATATAAATACACATAGATACACATCACACACACATTCTACTCAGATATCTTCAGTTACTTTTATATCCTTTGGATTACCATTTTCCAGTGTCTTGATTGTATTTTCCAGGACCTGTTGTTNTTAAAAAAAAGCAAAACAAAACCAGAGCCTTGCTTTTAAGAGAGCTCTGCCTGGACTATTATATGGACTGCAAAACTCCTATATGAGCTGTTTTAACTCAAATCTGAATGCCTGTTTGTGCTCAGAAGATAGCTTTCTATGAGAAATTTGTGTCCTGGAAGAAGTATAAATTGACCCATCACCTTCAAGTGCGTTAGAATTTCATTCTGCTTGTCTCAAAGTTAAATGCATAATCATTCTCAGCTTAGTTTTCCTTATATTCTTGGCTCAGGTGTATTTAACTATCTACACTTGCCTTCTGTTCTGTAAGCTGA
Source organism: Urocolius indicus (assembly GCA_013401255.1). Taxonomy (NCBI): domain Eukaryota; kingdom Metazoa; phylum Chordata; class Aves; order Coliiformes; family Coliidae; genus Urocolius; species Urocolius indicus. The sequence continues at coordinate 238,768 of WBNH01007164.1, read as the reverse complement.
AGGGAAGGATCAGTCATATTTTCATTACATCAGAGTATAGGCATCAAAAAAAAAAAAAAAGAGACATCCTAGACTACATTTTGTTTTGTTTGTATTGCATCTACATAATTCACTGCAGTGATAGGTGAATGCTTACAGAGCATCTCAAATTCTTTAAACTGGAAAAAAAAGTGACTAGATATTTTTCTCTGTTCTTAGTTTTCTTCTCCAATAACATTTCCAAAAATTCTTTTCTCCCTTGAATATTTGCCTTCATGACCCTTTCAGCTCTTTCACCAAATTAATAAGTCAGCCACCTTGTAAAAACCACTTATGTTATGAGTAACTGCAGACCTAATTGGTGTTGTCAGCTTATTAATGTTTGAATTCTTCCTGTATTGGTTAAAAAACTCCTTTGTGGACCTTAATGTTTTACTGGAAATTTCACTCATTAAGACAGCGAGGGTTGTTACATGGCTGGGGGAGTAGTAGGGGGTGTACTCTTTTAACTTCCTTATACTTCTTACCAATCTATTAATTTATAACTATAATTCTTTGCATCTCCCAAAAATTGTGGTCAAAGAAAAGTATTGAGCAGGCAGCACATGAGTTCCCTGGCGAAGCTGTTATCAGCTTACCTTGAAATTTCACCTCACGTGCCTCAGTTTGTTTATCTGAAATTCCGTGCAATGACCTTGCCAACTTTTTCATTTCATAGAGACACTGTGAAGCATAAGCTAAAGCAAACTCATGAACCTCCAGCAACATAAGTGATTATGAGATCTTTTGGTTTCTCCTGGAGGCTACCATAAAATCCTTCACTGAAGTCTGGTGGTATGTCCTTGATAGAGTACAGAGGCTGTTTTTAGATACACCAACTTCATAAATTGAGGCCAAGAAGGAAAAAAGACAAGGCTTAAACATATAATATAGCTTTGCTTTCTACAAACACTTTAAAGACTTTGATTAAAATTTACATCTTCAAATACTTACACTGAACTTCTGCCTACTCCTGCAAGTGCCAGGTTCTCAAGGCTCCTAAATTCCTTGTAGCAATTGCTTTGCTGCTGGGCACACATACAACCATTCCAGCTCTGACAACACTAAGCTGTTTAATGTCTTAGCTTTGGTGATACGCACATCTCGTCACTGCTTTGCCTGTATTGCCTGAATAAACCTGACGATCTCCTCTTACAGCCCAGGCAGCAAGCTGTTTGTGTCCTCCATTTCTCTGGTTAGAAGTTAAAGAGCTCTCTTACCACTCCAGAGGTCCAATTCACCACCTGATTTAGAGCAAGTACTTAAGCTTTCAAAACAGTGAACTAGGTCAACGCTCCTTCTCCTGTCTAGGTTTCATGTAAGAGAAGACTGATATGAATACACCTAATTCCACAACAGATTTGATAGCTACAAATGCCCAGTGACAAGATGCACCTAACTTTAAGTCTAGGTTTAGATACCCATTACTTTGGCAGACATAGAAATAGTATCAAATATAGACCTCAATCTAAAGGCCTTGCATCTGCCCAGGATTTAAGAGCCAAGATGTCTAATTCAAACTTGAGGATGCCTGGAGCTTATTCAGTTGTGCCAACTCTAATTACAAGCAAGAAGCTCTGAGAAAATACAGGTACTATTGAATTATATTTGATTGTCATACTTGCAGTACTAGACATACAAAATGGAGCCGTATACATGTTCCTAAAGCCAAGTCAGGATTCATAGAATCATAGAACTGTAGAATGGTAGGGATTGGAAGGGACCTTTAGAGATCATCTAGTCCAACCGCCCTGCTAAAAACAGGTCCACCTTGATTAGGACACACAGGAATGCATCCAGGAAGGATTTGAAAACCTCCAGAAAAGGAGACTCCACACCCTCCCTGGGCAGTCTGTTCCAGGTCTCTCTCACTCTCACTGTTTTAAACTTGAAGATGGTCACCACTTCTACTACCATAGCCCTCCAGAATACTTTTTTCACATTTTGCATTTATTCTCCCTTACACTTATATACAGATGTTATAAGTAGATATTTCTGCAGGCACATGTTTAGATCTAAGTATATATAAATACACATAGATACACATCACACACACATTCTACTCAGATATCTTCAGTTACTTTTATATCCTTTGGATTACCATTTTCCAGTGTCTTGATTGTATTTTCCAGGACCTGTTGTTTCTCTTTAATTTTATTTTTTTTTTAAGTACATTCCCTTAATCTCCCTCACATGCAGGGCCACTATTTACGAAAGGACTGATTTTATACATATATTGAATTCTGAGCCAATTAGATACATGATTTTTTTTCCTGTGAAGACATCCAGCCTGTATTTCTGCATTGTATTTTTGGCATAGTGACAGTTCCTTATTTCAAATAGTACTAAAAAGTGGCATTGTAGGGATAAAGATTTTTTTGACGTATGCTCATGTGATGGTTTTGCGAGGAGCCGCTTTTGCTTAGTAACAGGGGGAGAGGGTTGCAGTGCAGGCCCAGTAAAGACCNTCCAGCCTGTATTTCTGCATTGTATTTTTGGCATAGTGACAGTTCCTTATTTCAAATAGTACTAAAAAGTGGCATTGTAGGGATAAAGATTTTTTTGACGTATGCTCATGTGATGGTTTTGCGAGGAGCCGCTTTTGCTTAGTAACAGGGGGAGAGGGTTGCAGTGCAGGCCCAGTAAAGACCTCTCAGACTTTCCCCCAGCTCTGAGATTCGGACCCACCTCCAGCCTGGCTGGGCCAATCTGGCACCTCTATGATCACTACTTAAGGGTGAGAATTTCAAATGTGTGAGGGAGATGGAAGAGAAGAGCAAATCACTTTACAAATTTTGTCAAGGAGTCAAAATGTCAGAAAATTCATAAACTTAAAATTTTTTATATCTACAATTAATTTTGTAACCAATTGAAAAGTTATTGTTTTCCAAAATAGTCAAATGTTTAGATTTGTTCTTTTACTTATTTATATTTTGGAAATATATACTCTCTCTCTGCTTTTGCACATTCTATTAATCTCTCTTCAGCTCCGCAGCCAACCACCCATGCTCCTCTTTCCTCCTACCTATTAGAGCATGAGCAGATCCAGTAGTTTTGCCCAAATGTATTTCTACTCTTTTTTCTTTACTTCCCAGATGAGGAGGACTGCCACACTGCATCAGCAAAACCTGTACCAAGTATCTAGCTCATATTTGCTGTAAATTGCCCAGGGAATATTACTGGGGAACATTACTGGATCTGGAAAGGAGATATGCCCAGATGCCCCACTCCCCCCTTCAGGATATAGCTGCATCATATTGTGTTATTC
>WBNH01007164.1:186327-234523 GCA_013401255.1 Urocolius indicus | reverse complement strand
TGTATTTTCCAGGACCTGTTGTTTCTCTTTAATTTTATTTTTTTTTTAAGTACATTCCCTTAATCTCCCTCACATGCAGGGCCACTATTTACGAAAGGACTGATTTTATACATATATTGAATTCTGAGCCAATTAGATACATGATTTTTTTTCCTGTGAAGACATCCAGCCTGTATTTCTGCATTGTATTTTTGGCATAGTGACAGTTCCTTATTTCAAATAGTACTAAAAAGTGGCATTGTAGGGATAAAGATTTTTTTGACGTATGCTCATGTGATGGTTTTGCGAGGAGCCGCTTTTGCTTAGTAACAGGGGGAGAGGGTTGCAGTGCAGGCCCAGTAAAGACCTCTCAGACTTTCCCCCAGCTCTGAGATTCGGACCCACCTCCAGCCTGGCTGGGCCAATCTGGCACCTCTATGATCACTACTTAAGGGTGAGAATTTCAAATGTGTGAGGGAGATGGAAGAGAAGAGCAAATCACTTTACAAATTTTGTCAAGGAGTCAAAATGTCAGAAAATTCATAAACTTAAAATTTTTTATATCTACAATTAATTTTGTAACCAATTGAAAAGTTATTGTTTTCCAAAATAGTCAAATGTTTAGATTTGTTCTTTTACTTATTTATATTTTGGAAATATATACTCTCTCTCTGCTTTTGCACATTCTATTAATCTCTCTTCAGCTCCGCAGCCAACCACCCATGCTCCTCTTTCCTCCTACCTATTAGAGCATGAGCAGATCCAGTAGTTTTGCCCAAATGTATTTCTACTCTTTTTTCTTTACTTCCCAGATGAGGAGGACTGCCACACTGCATCAGCAAAACCTGTACCAAGTATCTAGCTCATATTTGCTGTAAATTGCCCAGGGAATATTACTGGGGAACATTACTGGATCTGGAAAGGAGATATGCCCAGATGCCCCACTCCCCCCTTCAGGATATAGCTGCATCATATTGTGTTATTCTGTGAACTGCATTCATGCTCTTATCTTCACTACACTGAATATTGCATAATATCTATTTTCAACTAGTTTTCTAATTTTAACATGTCAAATTTTTATGAGTTAACTTGAAATGTTATTATCTCTTAAATAAATCTTGCTAATTTCAAACTAATTAAGAGAAAATGCTCAGATTATCAGACCACAATGAAGGAAAGTATTATATATTCTTATATAGATCAAACATTGTCTAAATTGAAGAGATACTCAGATGAACATCTTGGAGCCTTGTGGCAATGGTGGCACACAGATTCATATTACACTGACAAGGAAGGTATGCTTTATAATCAGTATTGGCCATGCTTCCGTAAGCCTCTAAAGGCACATTTATGTAGTTGTACTTTTCTACTGAAGAGTGGCAGATTCCCTTTTTGCAGGCACAGTGATCTCTGTCTTCAGAGATGCACAAAACAGCACAAGGCCTTAGGGAATGTAAAACTAATGCAGAAATAAAAATCCCACTCTGGAGCAACCTCTACTCAGAATCATAATCCTTGTGGTTTTCGTTTTTAACATGTTAATGAAAATAAGCAACTTGCAAATAGTTATTTGAATGTTACCAAAATAAACCAGTATTTGCAAAATCAGCTCCAGTAAGGTCACCAGCCAAGGTGAATCCATGGCAATCTCTCAGGAGCCATGACAGAACAATAGACCCACCACACAGAGCAAGCAGGCAGGCACACGGACTATGCTACTCTGTCTCGGCAGATAAGCAATCCTTGCGACTTCAAATAAATCACAGGGAACAGCTAGCGGAAAGAGTGATGTCGTATAGATCTCCTCTCATGTTTTTCTTAGCAGACTGCCACAGGGATATACTCACATGCTGAAGGATGTCTGTTTACTTAGAAGTGACTGATCTAAAAAGAAGTGACATACTATAATCTGGTCACGCAAACGGTCTCTAAGCAATTAGACTGTCTTACTGGTTTAATGCTATTTTAGGTTTATATTTCCTTTTGGGAATTAGACTTACTCCTTGAAAAACACAGTGTGTGTTATGTCATGTCATACATCCACTTTTGATGATATCAGAGGACATTGTAGTTGTGGCATCATTTTTGAAAGATATATAACCTCAAAATAAACTGAGTTACTCTTTTGACTTTTTTGAACTACAGAAAAAAAAGAAAATAGAATAGTCTTCGTTCAGAACACTTTCTGGATACTAATCCTTAATATTTATCTCCTTTTAGAAACACTATAGGGAATGGGGGCAAAAAGTAACTTTTGTCTGGTCCCATTTCAGGGCTAGAAAGTAAATTTTCATGATTGCCATTGGTATTCCTTAAATTACAAGTTTTTATAGACTTTTCTCAAAGTAAACATTTTAATTGAGAGACCATTTCTAACACATCTGGATTTGTTTATACTACAATAAATAACAACAAACTTGTTTGCAATGGGAAAAAACAGCTATCAAGATGTAATCTAAAATAGCTGAAGAGATAAAAAGATAAGACAAGGGAGTCCTAATTCATTGCAACATGTTTGTGTTCAACAACAGGGGCCCATTCAAACTAGGTTGATTTTTATTTCTGAGAAACATTTCTACCAGGTTATCAAACTCATGTGTGCTAAAAATTGTACCCAAGCCTCTCTACATATGTCCACACTCGTGCACATCCTGGCATAAAAAAATACAACAGGAAGTTATTCCTGAGACTGATGCACCTTTTACTCACATCATGATTGTTTCTTAAAGCAGAATCCAGATAATTTTGTTTAGACTGTTTCCAAATGAATCTTGTGATGGATTGTTTGCTCCAAGAGACTAAGCTGTTGTAAATGCAGCTCAGCTACAAAGTCCTTCTCATAGTCATCTGAAATTTCTCTTTATTGCTTCCCTAAACATTATCTGTACACCAGTTTGAAAAGAACTTAGAGTCATTCTCCACATTCGCACCATCTGCTGTACCATAAATCATTATTTTACTTTATATATTCATTATTTATGTATTATGTCTATAGTATACACAAGATAAGCATAAATATATTTATAAATATTTATAATTTATTTACTTTACTTTTAATCGATATATATATATGTATCTAGAGAGAGACAGAAGTACTATAGTCATTAAAAGAGGGAAGTATGTTAACCAATAGACTATTAATTTGTGCTGAATGTCCTAGCAATAACTAAATTTGTATCATATTGCAACACTGCTAAACTTACATTAAGAAAATTACAGCAACATTAAGTATACCATCAGTTTAGCAAATTAATTAATTATGTGCATGAGTTCCTCTTTATTCAGAAGAGGAATTACACACAGGTTTAGCATAAATGTCTGCATACAGATCTGCATGCTACATTCAGTAGTCAGAAATATCTATAGCAATGGTACATTTTTATGTGAGACAGATCCCAGGACTTATTCCTTCCATTTAGCAAAAATTCCTGAAAATTTGAAGTCTGCAAAGTCAGTCTACTTTTGGATCAGTATTTGTAAACTTTGAAGATCAACTAAGAAATTTTGGATATTTCTTCAGGAAAAAAAAATACTCCATTTTTCAAAGAGTCACAGTTCAGTTTTGAAACTTTTCTAGTCCTATTTTTATCAGTGACTTCTGGCTTTTAATTCCTATTACTGTGCTTCAAATTTTACTATTATTTACCCTTCCCCAGTGCAGTTGTGCATTTTTCTTAGTTTCAAATACACAAGAGTGTTGTTGAACTGAGTAATTTTGATTTATCTAGCTTCAATAATTCAGTTTCATTCTGGATTGCATGTGCTCCAAACCACATTATATATACTACACAAATATGTAAGACATATCATGGTATAAAAGTTCTAGCAGTCACTTTAAGTCACAGAAGTCATGGAAGTGTAAACCTCAACATTGGAGCATGGGATCATGGAAGCTATAATTATGGCTCATAATTGATCTTCTGCTCTCAAAAAGTATGTATAATAGTTAATAATAAAAGTCATTCTTTTAAAGGAACCAAATTGTTTATATATATATATATATACACACACTCTGGATAAATAAATAAATTAAAAAATGTTATTAGATAACGGAAGGGCTCTCAAGGTCAAAGATTTGCTACTTCCACAAGAATCTTATAATACACTATGTTTTATGGCCTATAATACAGATAAAAACACTATTGCCAAAGCTGCAGACAAGCTCATGGTTTGGGTATTGGTGTCAAGGTTTTGGTAGCAGGAGGTTTGCAGGGAGGAGTGAGAGGAGGCCAAGGCTGCCCCATGCAGGACACAGCTGATTCCAGCCATCTCTAACAGACTCACCACAGGACACAGCTAAGCCCTTCTGCCATGTGTGACACATCTGTGATAACATGTTTAAGACAGGGCAGATGCTGGACAGGCAGGGAAGGATTGAAAAAAAGGAGAGTAAGAAACAGCAGTGTGAGTATCAAAGCAAGAGAAGAAGGAGGGAAGAAGACATCCTGAAGAGCACACAAATGGTGCAGAGATCTGAACTGTGGCCTGGGGAGACCTTATGCTAGAGCAGGCTTTTTTCCTTCAAGCTCATGGAAGGACCCATACTGGAGCAAGGAGGAAGTATAATAGAAGGAGATGTTGAGAGGATTTGTTATTGACTGACTGGCTGCACTGCTGAGGGTGTGGGTGGGAAGTTTGGATGGAGTGAAGTTGAACCTGGAAGAGAGAAAGGAAAGGTGTTGCTTTAATATTTGTCTTTGGTTTTGCTCTACCTGAATCTGCATTCACTGGCAATTAATTAAATTCATGTTTCCCAAGTAAGGACTGTTTTACTGACAGCAGTAATTGGTATGCAATTCCTCTGTTTCATCTCAACCCCTGAGTTTTCTCATCCCATTTTTTCCCCCTTCCCACCCTGAGGAGTGGAGTGGGCGAGCAGCTGGATGGGTGTTTGGTGCTTAACTGAGGCTAAGCATCCCAGAAGAAACACAGATCCTTGAATTCAGAAACTGCAGCTCCTTGCTTGTGCAATTCATCTAGTAAAAAAAATCAAGTTTTTTTCATGAGAATTACTGCCTCATAAATAATTCATTTTTAAAAACAATGCCTGGTAGCAGCAGACAGATAAGAGACAAACGAGGCTGGAAATACTTTTTGCCTTAGTTATCTTCAAAGGATTCAGAGCTAAAATCCTCACTCTTGTAATAGTAAGTCTTTAGTCACAATGATATTTCCCTTGATACTGGTGGATTTCAGACAACTGATCCATAAACTGTGTCTTTTGATCAGGTAATCCTACTCAAATAAATGGAGCTAATAGTGTGACCAAGGGTTTATAACCTTGGTTCACATAACAGGAGCTTAGAGTTGTCTGAAGTGAAACTGTGTAAAGGAAAGGCACTGAACAGACCATTTCAGGACTTTAAATGCTTGGGGGGAAAAAAATTGTCAAATATCTTATTCTGATATTTTCTAAATAAAATTTCATTCTTTGATTTGAAGAGAGTTTTGGTTTTTTTTTTTTAGAAACTTACCACATGTTTTAAAATGGTAAAATATTAAAAGATCACAATCAAAATAACCTATCAGATCATTTAAATGAAATATTTCAAACTCATCAGAGGTGTTTCACCTTGGTTGGTTCCTGATTTCCTTTTTTCCCTCTTTAGAGGTTTTAAGTCTGACTTGACTCAAAATGAGAAAAAAAACCTCTGAAATCTCAAAAATGCTTGCATGATGGGAAAAGGCCATATTTAGAATTTAACAGTACAATCAACATTGTGATCACATCTTCAAAAGTAAATGCTGTTTTTCATAACAATTGAAACTATAATAGAACAACTGGGTAACGAGGAGACTGCCTCATGCCAGCCAAAATAGGTTGGCATTACTATCCTAATGTTTGGGGACTTGTAGCAAATTACACCAGCAGAAGATCAAATGGATAGAGCTATGCCAGTCAATGTCTATAAGCAATTCAATATTACCTATGGATGAAAAACTAAATCATAACTTTAAAAGTGCATGGCACACAGTAATGTCTCTTTTATCCAAATCACAGGTCAAATCACTGCTTTGATCTTTTCCTCTTCACAACGTCAATAATTAGCCAATACATTTAAATTTTAAAAGGTAACTTTTATTAAAGAAAATTGAGTTTAAGTTTGCATGAAGTCACTGCATAACAAATATGTATCATCTCAGAATCAAATTCAGCCACTACATTGCTTTGAGAGCATATGCAACAAGAACAACAAATTCTACTCAGATCAGAATCCTAGTGTGAGGTCAGTGGACAACACAGAGAAAAAGCCTTTGCACCAAAGATTATGATGAAGGAGTAGCATTGTATTTTATGGGCTTTTGTCTCATTATTAGTATCCTAAGGTGGAAACTATTATAGCATAATTAATTACTCACAAAAGAAAGGGTTACATCAAAACAAGCTGCCTCATAGTGATAGAAAATACATCTACGAGATCTCCAACATGAGAGAGCAAACCTGCCCATTCTAGGGAGGTGAAGCTAAAGTGAATGCATTTCAGCAAAAAGAAATGCCAGTGTAAATTCTGTATATGGAAAAGCAGCTCATTTGATTTCTCTTCAATCTTGTTTCTTTTTAAAAAGGAGAGATATGAGCAAACTAAACTATACCAATGGTGAATTTGGCCTAGTGTATCCAAGAGCTTTCTGTTAACATCTAAGAATAAGATTGAATTTTTAAAGCATAAAGTTTGTAATATGTCTGAGATATATTATATTGCAAAATGTTCTGGGTTGTGCCATGCTCAAGCACACTTTCTGCCTCAACCCTTACCTCTGGCACATACACCTCAAAACACATAAATCTGGTGAGTCTTATTTCACAGCCATTTGCAATTCTATATTTGATCATATGTTTCATATTAGACTGATAGAAGAGTTATAAAGGAGTACTTCTGAAACGTCATATAAAATTATTCATATCACTTAAATTCATCAAGAAAGATATTTATAAATCATGACAAAATTTGCTCCTGTGCTAGTACTGACTAATATTGTCCCCACCCATAAGCCTTTTGCAGTACTTCATTTCAGTTTGCCTTTGGTGCCAGAATCTTATCTATGAAATGAACCCATCCATTTCCAGACAAAAACTGGAAAAAAATTAGCTCCCTCCCTGCTGAGATAAATCACTTCCCAGTGTATTCACTTGCAGACTTCAACATTTTTCATATGATTTTCACTCTGTCTCTATCTGTAAAGCAATGTTAGCTTCAAGAGAATTAATACTTGTGTACTACAAACCTAGAACTGCAGCTCAATTTTCAGAAGTGATTGGTAGCATTATTAACTATATAAAAATGTTTGTTTCATGTGAATGAGCATAGTGTTTTTTAGAGGAAAAAAAAAGGAAGAAAAATACACTTTTTGCATCTGTTCAGATTGTTGTCACATTTTAGATGATGACTTTAGAAACTTATATTGTAAATCTGCAAATATATTTGTGATTCTACATGTGAACATTATAGCACAAGCATCTAGAAATATTCCAGTTCTCTAGCATGCAAAGACCAAGTGCAGACCCCTTTCTCGACTATGATGAATGTAGTGCAATTTCTTGCATTTTAAATGCAGTTATAGTCTTTTCTTACTTCAAAATAGATTAAAAATCAGGTTAGAGGATACAGTGAAATGCACTGAACTACAAATGTGGAATAAAGAATATCATCCTCTTTTACAATAAAGAAAGCAAGTACCAGTTAGTCCTTTAATATCCAGACTACACTGGTTGTCTACCAAACATTAATTTAGTTGTTAAGAGTGATTCTTGACACATGTGAACAAGTAGATTTTACAGACAGTTAAGATATAGCTTGGAAGGGTTTAAGTTTGGAATCACAGAGCAGGTGATGTTGGAAAGCATCTCTGAAGATCACCTAGTCCAACTCAGTGCTCAGAGCAGGATCAGGCAGAGCAGGTTGCCTGGGTTTATGTCTGGATGGCTTTTGAATATTTCCAAGAATAGGACACTACAATCTCTGAGCAACCTGTGACAATTTTTCATCACCCTTGAGGTAATTTTTTTTTCTTATTTTCCAGTGGAATTTTCTCTATTTCAATTTATGGACATTGCCTCTTTTTTCACTAGAAATCACTGAGAACAGTCTGTTTTCTTCACCCCCCTTCCATCAGCTATTTATACATGCTGACATACTTCTGACTTTGCTCAAGACTAAACAACTCCAACTGTCTCAGCCTCTCTCTGCATGTCAAATGCTCCAATCTCTTAAGCATCTTAGTGACCCTTTGCTGGGCTCAGTCCAGTTCCATGTTTTTCTTGTAATGTTGTTTTTTTTTTCCCGCTTTTACTTTTTTCCTTCTGCCTTTAGATTTGGAAATAAATATTTCACATACAAAATATCTACTACAGTAAACTTTGTTTCCAGAGCTTTTATCCCCTTAAACTACAGAAAAGTTCCTGGCAAGTCAATTGGTATAATTTTATTGCAAAATGTACCTGGGAGAGAAAAATATTGAAGTAATTATACCACACCTCAGAGAGCTCTGTTCTAAGGCATTCACTTATTTATCCAAGTCCAGCTAATAGTGAAGAGGCAGAATCACATTTTCTCATGTCTTTTTCTGCTGCAAATGTATGAGATAAGGGTCAAGGTCTCAGAGCCACTGAAACAGTAAAGGAGTGAGAGCTGCTTTAGGGATGGGAGGAGGAGAGGTTCTTCCTCTCCATTGATGATGGAGTTATTCATCAACTACTTTCCACACACTGGCAACGCACAGAGGATTTAAATGCAAAGAGTTTTAACACAGAGGTTGGCATAGATGAAAAAGAAATTTGTTTAATGAGTAGCTAGTTTCCAAAAACACTAAAATTCTTTCTGAAATGTTTCTTTAGAGTTTTTTCTAAATTCCTTTCTAAAATTCTCTGTCATGTATATACAGAAAGTAAACTAAGGTACAAATGGTAGCAGCACTTTTTGTGAGTTTTATTGCCTGAGGGCTTTAGCATACGAAATTATCAATTAAGATAGATATCTAACACATACTCACTCACAACCTTTCCCCCTGCAAGAGAAAGACAAAAATAGGCTTTGCTGTGAGATATGAGTTTGTATAATAACTGTTGGAAATTAAGGACCAAAGATCGAGAACAGCAGCAAGCCTGTGACCACAAAAGCTATGTCTGAATCAAAATAAACTAGTTAACTATTTTCACCCCTATGCATGTTATTTTGATACCATTATTAAACAGTGTGCAGGCAACTGTCATCACAGTTTGATATTAATTTCTCACTGAAATAGCTGCAGTCCCAATCTTTAAAAGCTGACGCCTGAGCGGCTTGCAAGACAAGGCTAATGAACATTCAAATTGTGATTCTGTTTGGTTTGGAAAGTCTAATTAGAAGGAAAAAAGTATGCTTTGTCTAAGCTGCTATATGTCAAGTTGCTTCAAAAAAATGATGAGTGACCTCTCTGAGCATAGCTAAGATACTTGGCTTAGCAGGTGCTCTTCTTTGTTATGAAACGGTCACAATCTTATTTTTGCAAATTTTGACATGGCAGAGAGGCCAACAGTTTACTGTCACAACATAAACCACAAATTGTATTTCAGTTTGTCTAAAGCCTCCTATTAGTAGATAGGACTTAATCCAAGCGAAACTGTATGTCTGCCTGTAAGTGAAGCTGTAAATACACTTTGCATTTCTCACTCATCAAGAAAGGAATGTAATAAAGTACATCTAATGTTCAAGGATTTCTACAGAAATCTAACACTAACAGTCCTTTTAGATGCAAAAAAAAAAAAAGTTATACAGAGAAAAACTTGCCATTACGTTTTAACCCAGATGTTACAAAAATTGGAATCTGCTGCACTTGAGTAAGATAGTCAAGATTGATCAAAATCACTTGAATTTCCTTCTGTCCAAAATATAATTGCTATGTGACTAGTTGTCCAATATATCAAGAGTATGGTACTGCACTTGTCATGATAGTGAATGTCCATTCCTCAGTATTGCAATAGAAACTTTGGTTTTCCCATCACACATTTTCCTCTTGTCAGAAGTAGAATTATGCATGATGCAGGCTCTTTCTTCATGGCAAGATTTAAAACAGCCTTTTTTTATGTATAACATTAAAAATTTTAGTAAATTCTGGACTGGAAAAAAACAAGCTTTCTCTTGTGAAAATCTGTGCCTTTTTTACTGAAACTGTGTCCTCAGAAAACAGAAATTGAGAAAGGTGGAAGCTGATCTATTCATATATTTCAGATGTCTAAAAAAACAAGTTCTTTCCCGCATGATTACAGTCTGTTTTTTAGAGAGTTCCTTTTTTTCCAGATAAAGGATTTTATTGCTTTAATCTATAGTTAAGATTATCTAAATCCAGGCCATCAAGTATGTTTTAGATAATCTGATTCAAAATTCTACACAAAGCCAGCAGAAGGCACACTGGCATATTCACAGTACATAGTGCTGCTGAGAAGGTCTTCATGGGACCTCATGCCACTTTCCTAACCAATGAGACCTAGGTTCATCATATCCCAGCAGATAGACCAATATTCAGGACACAAAGACAAAAAACATCTAGAATTAACAAGGAATATCAGAGAAGTCCTCAACAACAATGTTAAAGGATAAGTTATGAAAGTGTATCTTTCACCCAAAGAAGACTGCATCGTGGGCCTGGCTATTCAGTACCTCCTATTCACCAGTATCACCTTCATCTTGCTCTGCTTCAGTTTCAGTAACCTAGGAGTTAATCTAGACTTGCATATAACCAAAATAGGTAGAACTATGCCCAATGTTGATATAAGATCTACTACCATCTGAATACCTCAACTTCTAATACATTATAAAACTACTTGACAGAATGACTCAGTGGAATAAAGCACTCAAACACCTGGTAGCTTTATGTTTACAGCCTGGCCTAGCTGAAGTCAAAATTAAAGCGATGTTAATGATCAAGTGATTAATAAGATCAAAGCCTGAAGTTTAAGCAGGCAGATCATGTGCAACATTGAACATCTTCAGCTACTGTCAAGCTTGGCAGGAGCTGTTTAATGTAGCAACTCTCAACTGTGGCTGTACAACATTTTCTCCCGAAAAACATTCTGTTCTGCCCAAACTTTTCTAGTTGTTAATCTGTTCAGGCTTCCTGTAAAACATCTCTTCCATCTGTTTCTCCATAGCAGTATTTCCATGATTTCTATCTGTAGGATTTTTTTTTTAATAACAGCTTTAAAAAAATAAATGGAGGTCTACACCAATTCTTTCTTAAATACTTTCATTAAAATGCAAATTCAGACATATTTTCAAAATCAGAATCAAAATTATGTAAGAAAACCACCTGAGCTAATGTTATTGGGAAACATAAAAATGAGAAATATCCAGAATTCTGATCTAACTATATATTAAAAAAAAATTAAGGAAGCTTCTTAAACCAGAAAACAGACATTGTTAAGTGGGGGAAAATAACACAGTTAGTAAATAATATAGTCTATTCACTTTAGCAACAGTGTATTCTGTTTACTGAAGTAGTACACAGAATGGTGATCTAATGCTGTATCTTAAACAATGCAAAAATTACAAAATATTTTTATCTAAAAGAGAATCCCCTGTTTGGGGTTTTCTGAGAAGATAATAAATGTATTCTTTACAAAATAATTGCAACATAAGCTGATTAGAATAAGGAAACACCCTTCATTTCTAAAGCTTTGTAAAATTTTTTTTTTAGTTATTAGCTTTTGTGCCAACCTTTTCTTCCCCTAAATTTTGAGATTTAAAATAAATTTAGGTACCTGATTTGAACAGTGAAGTGTATTACACAATCACAGAATCTCAAGGGGTGGAAGAGACGTCGAAAGATCACGTAGTCCAAACCCCCCTGCCAGAGCAGGACCACCTACAGTAGGTTGAANGGAATAAAGCACTCAAACACCTGGTAGCTTTATGTTTACAGCCTGGCCTAGCTGAAGTCAAAATTAAAGCGATGTTAATGATCAAGTGATTAATAAGATCAAAGCCTGAAGTTTAAGCAGGCAGATCATGTGCAACATTGAACATCTTCAGCTACTGTCAAGCTTGGCAGGAGCTGTTTAATGTAGCAACTCTCAACTGTGGCTGTACAACATTTTCTCCCGAAAAACATTCTGTTCTGCCCAAACTTTTCTAGTTGTTAATCTGTTCAGGCTTCCTGTAAAACATCTCTTCCATCTGTTTCTCCATAGCAGTATTTCCATGATTTCTATCTGTAGGATTTTTTTTTTAATAACAGCTTTAAAAAAATAAATGGAGGTCTACACCAATTCTTTCTTAAATACTTTCATTAAAATGCAAATTCAGACATATTTTCAAAATCAGAATCAAAATTATGTAAGAAAACCACCTGAGCTAATGTTATTGGGAAACATAAAAATGAGAAATATCCAGAATTCTGATCTAACTATATATTAAAAAAAAATTAAGGAAGCTTCTTAAACCAGAAAACAGACATTGTTAAGTGGGGGAAAATAACACAGTTAGTAAATAATATAGTCTATTCACTTTAGCAACAGTGTATTCTGTTTACTGAAGTAGTACACAGAATGGTGATCTAATGCTGTATCTTAAACAATGCAAAAATTACAAAATATTTTTATCTAAAAGAGAATCCCCTGTTTGGGGTTTTCTGAGAAGATAATAAATGTATTCTTTACAAAATAATTGCAACATAAGCTGATTAGAATAAGGAAACACCCTTCATTTCTAAAGCTTTGTAAAATTTTTTTTTTAGTTATTAGCTTTTGTGCCAACCTTTTCTTCCCCTAAATTTTGAGATTTAAAATAAATTTAGGTACCTGATTTGAACAGTGAAGTGTATTACACAATCACAGAATCTCAAGGGGTGGAAGAGACGTCGAAAGATCACGTAGTCCAAACCCCCCTGCCAGAGCAGGACCACCTACAGTAGGTTGAATAAAGCCCTCAGCACCTTCCTGCAGAGACCTAAAGTCAAAATATATTTTAGAAGAAAGTGAAAATATAATGTTGAACACATTACACTGGCTCTTCTACTAGAACAAAACACAAGTTTTGTTCTGAATTTGTCAAAATCCACTTCTTGAAAATGGGGACCTAGATCACTATGCAACAATAGTACATTTGCTGACTGAAGAGACTAACAAAAGATGCACAGCAGATACTCATTTAGAATGGGACCAAAGCATCCTTGTATTGAGAATACTGCTTTGTAAGAAAGAGCTGTCAAAGGAACAAAAAGACAAACTCAAAGCTGAACTATTTTTAAGATAAGTGGGCCTGCATATTCAAACCGTTAGGGAAAGTACAACTTTTTTCTCTGCTTGGTAAATGTAAATTGCTGAGAAAAAAAATCTATATCACAGACTTGTGTTTTCATCTGCAGGTGGTAGTTAAAGAAATTGTGGGAGGGCAATATTTTGTTATGTTGTTGCATTGGTTTTGGACTTTTCAGTTAGTTTCCTATTAATTTTCATACTCCCAATGACTGTTGTTATTAAAGCACAGAATATCTTTGTGGCATTTAAAAAGATATGGCCCAATACAAAAGTAGCTACAATCTACTAAAGAAATGTATCACAATAAGAAATGATAACATGAAACACAGCAGAGTGTGCTTTGGCAAAGGGGCAGAACAGAAATTGTGTGGAAAGTGCTGCTCTCACGGAGTGTTACTCTGAATGACTGCTGCTAATGTGTTATGTTTAAAAGAGCTCACCCTAACAATTTGTGGTAGAAGGTATCTCCTAGACAGTGTATGTGGACAGAATTTTTTAAATCCTGTCAACAACAAAACTGAGGGGTGGAGAAAAGAGGTTGTTTAAAATCATTGTGATAAAATACCATGACTAAGTTGGACCTTCACAACTACAAAACCTGTTTTATGTGATACTGACCTCCTATACTGGGGGGAAAAAAGCAAGGTTTCCATCTTTGTGAAGAAATAATATTTGAACTTAAGAGCTCTGGGGGTAAGTCAGACCAGACATCAGCTTAGTAGAATCTCTAAACATGACCAGCAACAGAGTTTTAGGGAGCAAGGCCATAAACATAGCATCTACAGATGCTTTCTGTCAGCCATCAAACTTGCCAAATTCCACAACTGAGTGGCAATCTCAGTCTGGGGTTGCTTACATCTGTTGCAAAGTTCAACAGATGCTGATTAATACATTCTCTGTTGTCTATACTTTTGAGCATCCATGACAGATTATGGCAAAGTTTTTCAGTTTCGAGTTTTGCGGGTAAAAAACAACCTTTTCCTTTCAAATTTACTGCCTGAAAATTGCATTGTCCTAGTTATGAGAACAGCAATTAACTCTTAATATCGTGCCTGATTGACTTCACTTTATTTGATTTTATTTTTCTCTCTCATTCCTTTCGGTCATCTCTTGCCCTCTGCTAAACCAGTACAACACAACTGAAGTTAGACTGAAGCATCGCAGAGATACTTATTACACTCTAATGCGGTGGAAAGTGTACACATTAAATAAACCAGAAAAGAATTCCTGAAACACAACACTAAATTTAATCAGTTCATGAAATCTGGAGGATTATGGCCAGTACAACTTGTCAGAGCAGGACAGACACGGAGAAAGGAATTATGAGGCTAAAAGTTTTAAAGTGTTATACTCTAAAGTGTCTACCATAAAGCTGCAGTGCACATATTGAGTTTCTTGGAAAATATGTTCTATTTTACTAACTGTTTTTAAACCATCAGAAGGTATTTCTTCCAAATGTCCTCAAGTTTTGCCCAGTTTGTTTTGCGTTATCTCTTTGAACTGTCCAGAAAAAATGTACATATCAGGTAGAAAGAGAATTAAATTCTACAACTGTTTACTCATTTGAAATATCTCATGATGAAAACAAGAAAATAGAGCCAAATCTTACAGTTCTTATATGAGCTTTATCATAGTTCCATTGTTACCACATAATTGGTTCTTTGCAAAACAACAATTTTTCTGTGCGACTATTCAGGCAAAAATCTCATGGATGGCAATTTATGTCACTGAATATTGTACAACTGTGATTTGACAATTCATTCTTGGGTGATCTTTATCACAGTTCCTAACAGAAAATGCAATCACAAGCTATGTGGCACCAATTGTGTTCCTGTGTTTAGTTTACGGTTTCTAAGGATACTATTTATTTGGCATGTTCTGCCAACACCAGTGATACCAAGGCAGTAGATACAAAGAAACAGAAAGCATGTATTGCCATAGCACAAACAGCAAATACATTGAACATTTGCTTCAGCAAGGAGGGGCTTGTTAAGGCATTTTTAAAGAGTTATAGTTGAATAAATAAGCCACATACTTTCTGAGGTGTGAATAAAATTCTTTACATCATAGGAAATGTGATAACAAAAGTTGAGTGTTTTTTGCTACCATTAGGTCAGTTAACTTCAGCACAATAAACATGGATACAGCTATGTGATTCCTCTTAATATTAGCAATCATCCCTGGCACGATCAACAAAAGTAGAGCATACTTTCCTCTAAATCATGTCAATAAAAGTTAAATCCACCTACCTACTGTGTCTGCCACCCCAAGCTAGGTATCTAGGAAACTCATGAGGGAATTCAGTATATCTGGAGTTGTTTGTTGGTTTTGTCTTTAAAGGCAACACAAACTTGCTATATTTACACACTCAGCTTTGAGACATACGTCAGCTCCAAATCTATGTCTGTATAGCATTATTGAAGCAAAATCAAAAAGAAAAAAAAAAGAGCTTAGGACACAGAGATAGAGCATTTTGTTGCAGATCTTTGAGCCAGGGTTTCTTTTCTACAAAGAAAGAAAATGCTTTGATGTCTGGTTTTCCCTAATGCTGCAAACAATATTTTGAAGATGTATCTGAGCACTCAGCATTACTCTATTGTCATTCTCATGGATTTTATATGGTATACTTTTCATATATTTTTTGCCAGGCTGAAAAAATCCATGAACTTGAATTTATAATACTATAAATATAGAATCATAGAACCATTTAAGTTGGAAAAGACCTTTAAGATCAAGACCAACCCTTAACCTAATACTGCCAAGTCCACACTAAGCACCATATCTATACATCTTTTGAATACCTCCAGGGATGGTGCTTCCAATACTTCCCTGGGCAGTTTGTTCCAATGCTTGGCAATTCTTTCAGTGAAGAAATTTTTCATAATATCCAATCTAAACCTTCCCTGGCACAACCTGAAGTCATTTCATCTTGTCCAGTAGCTTATTACTTGGCAGAAGAGATCAACTCCCACCACACTACAATCTCCTTTCAGGTAGCTGTAGATAGTGATCAGGTCTCCTCTCAGTCTCTTCTTCTCCAGGCTAAACAAGCCCAGCTCCCTCAGCTGCTCCTCATAAGATTTATGCTCTAGACTCTTCATCACATTTATTGCCCTTTTTTGGACACATATGTAACAGCACTGACAGACAATTACCACTGCTTGGTAATACATAACCCAGATTCAGCGAAGAGGCACTAACCCTATGTGGCATATAAAATGAGAATGAAATAAATAATTACTGTGCTCAGGCTCATTGCTGGCACCACAAGAAACTGTCCTTTTCATTAACTTGATAAAACGTGAGAAAAAATTTACACAAGCCTCATTAGGCAGTCAGTGTTGACTTACAGAGTCCAAATGTGGTGTATTGGATTTTTCCATTTTTTTTAATTAAAAATTAAAATTTTAAATCAAATTTTCTGCAAATTAAACTCTTTTAATTTGAGCTGTACAAGTGGTGAAATTATTAACAATTCTGAAAAAAAATAATTTTCACAAAGGTAAAATATTTTTTCTTGATTGAAAACACAATGGAAGAGTAGGTAAGACTGCAGTTGACAGTTACAAAGAAAAATATGAAACTGTTCTTTCTCATTTAAATATTTTTCTCAACTTTATGCCCTAACAGAATGTACTACTCCCAAACACACCTTATTATTTTTTTAAGAGACATTTCTTAATCTGATCCAATTTGAACGTGTATTCATAAACATTAACACAAATTTTTTTCAAATATAGGCACTTAAAGTTAAGCATCTAAATAAAAGTTGTCTCTTTTAAAAAACAGGCTGTCACTGAAGTCAAATAAAGTTGCAAGGCTTCTAATCCTCTAGAGACTGAATTAACCAGTAAGAGAAAAAAATATGTGAGGTAATGTGATTAACTTTCCTGGTAGAATTTCAAAATAATTGTACACATCTTTCCTAAGACTGACAGAAAGTGAAAGGTAGAACAATGAGTACACTAAGAAACTTAACATTTTGATAAATGTTACATACAATTATTTTGGACGCAACTCTTCCAAATCTCCCCCCCAGCCCAACTATGCTTCAGTGTATCAGACCATAAATTAATCCTCATATATTATTACTCTACAGAAAGAATCAACAGAAAAAAAGTTACCTAATGCTCTGGAAAGCAACTTGGTAGCCAAGAGAAAAATCAAAGTCGCATAGACGGCATTTCAGTGATGAATACTGCTGCTTCCTGCTCACGCATACTCCAGCTACAGTGTGTTGCAGAAGCTCTTGCCCTAGCTGAAAGCAAACATTGATGTTAGTATAGTATCACTTTCTGTAGTACCTATGGCAACTGCAAACACATTATTGAACACTTAAGCAACAGACTGATTGCTTCCTTATCACAGTTTCTGTTGTTAATCTTTGAGTGGTGTGTAAATGACTGATGTTCTGTAACACGTGTCTTCTGTACTGCAAATCTTCCCTTGCACAAACATTTTCTTTTCCAATATAGTTCAACACTGTAGAGAAATATTTGATTTATGCTTTTAAAAACATAGTTTATTTAAGGTCTTATTCTACATCTGCAGTGCTCACATAACAGCTTAATGGTATCATAGTTTGGCCCTTCTTAGAATCTAACTTTACTTATTAATGAGATAGATCAATTACATTAGCAAAATATTGCACAAACAGTAGTTAGTGAACCTTTATAGTATTTTAATGAGAAATAGTATTAGATTTATTAAGTGTAGAAAAAGGCAGAGATTAATGCTCCAGGGGGGTAAAGAAGCATTGCATTCACCCGAACACAGTGACACCAACTTATTTTCTTAAGTTACATGTTAGATAAAGGACTTTGCTGTTTCAAGAATATATGGCTTGCTGAAGTTCCAGGAATCATGGAAATCCAAGATCAGATTTATGAGAGTTTAGGAACAAGTCTAAATTCTGCACTCAAGCCAGGCAATCTATGTAAATTATCAGATTATGAAGTTAAAAAGCTGTGTTCTATTACTCATTTTTAATCATATGACAAATGTAATCAGGTATTACCGAGAACCTTACTGAGAAGCACTGGAGTTTGCAATATTGTTTCATTTAAATGGCTGAAATTACATAAAAACAGAGGAATGCTCTTGTGAATCAGGACATAATATAATATTTAAAATACATCACAAAGCATATTCACATTTCAGCGTGTAGATGAAAAACTTATCTGAAATAGAAACTAGTTTGGGAGAGAAAAATACCAAAGCATATACCCTGGAAAAATCCCAAAGCATTTTTCCTTCTCTTTTCAATGTTCTTTGCAGGTGTTCTTCCCAGTATCAAAATGTACAAGGAAAGTCCAGAGAAGTACAAAGTAAATTAAAACTATATGCAAATTTTTAAAGGGCTTCCAAAATTAACAGTGATCTACCATTAAAATAAATAAGTAGGATGATAGCTAGTGAGCTCTGCTCCTAAGATTTTGTTTTTAAATAGAGAAAGGATTCTTCCTTCCCCCACTGTATGTCTGATCCTCTTCAGGTTTCTTCCCACATCCTACCTCTGCATTCCATCAATGGATCAGTAACAGACTATTTCAAATGCAGGAATAAAGTAGCCTCTGTCCAACCAAAGTTACTGCAGTCTAGGTAGGACCATAACTCTGTATCTGCCCCTACCTTTTCTTCTGTTTAAAAAGAGACCTGCTGTTGAAATAAGATTATGCAAGGCAAAGTGTATAGGAGACAACATGTGTTCAGCCTGTGTCTAGGCACAGTTGTCTGTTTTCTTGTAACTTTCATAGTCTATGGTGTTTTCCAAAGAATCTGACAATCTCAGCTGCATTAAGAGTAAGTGTATTTCCAGTCATTTTAATCACAAAAACAGTTCTGGAGAGGCTAACCTAGAAGTGCTCTGACAATTTATAACCCAGAATAAAATAAATTTGAAACCAGAAATCCTTCTTTATAATATCATGATTTTCAAATGCTGAATTGTGGCATTAAAGAAGCTTGGACATGGCAACTCTGGCTATTTTTTTGCTAGTGGAAGAGAATAATATTTGATATATATAAAAACAGATATCACAGTATGTTTGTATATCACAGTATGTATGTGAGATATTTGCTATGGGATATTGCTATTCTGATTCCACTTCTGTCATTTATCACTATAGGTAAGCACAACTTCAAATAAATAGTGCATGCAAAAGCTATAGTAAAAACTTTATCAAGTAGCATACAAAAAAAAAAAAAAACTACTGATATATGTTCAGAAAAACAGCAAGCTGAAATTGTAGGGTATGAAAAACTAGCATAAAGTGAAAAAATCCTAGAGCTCTGTGTCTAGTTTCTGATCATAAGCTTTCACAAGAAGGCTCTTCTTTATTTACCAGTTTATTCATTGTGCATGATGATGCAAACCACCATAGTTGCAAAACAGGTGATGGACAGTTTCTACAAAGAGTCTTAAAGCAAACAGAAGCGTTTTTAAGCAGTGCCACCCGGAGGTGAAAGAGAGCTTTTCATTTCATGTGGCACCAAGGCACGTCTATCTAACATCTTTTACATCAGCTATAACAATACTGTAAAAGTAAAAATCCTTTAACTGTCCTGTGATGGAAATGGTCCTTCAGAGTGCTCACCAGTGGATGAGGAAAGAAGTCCAATCTGCGCTGACACAAGTCCTATCCTAAATTTAAAGTGCAGTTTCACATACTTGGGTTCCAGAGCTACAATAAGGGTAGACACTCATTGTTCATGTAGGTGGCACCAGAAATTAGTCTCTTCATGCTATCAGACAGCTGTACATTTGTGCTGTGCTACAGAAAATTCAGCATTCATATCTTTCCTCTTCAAAGACGCTGCACCAATGAAGTCACATGAAACTGGCCTCCTCACGACCTTAGTAGCCCTCCACTGAGCACACTCTTGTTTATTGTCTTTCTCGTATTGAGGATTCAAAAATGGACACAGTGTTCTAGCTGCAAGTCAGACAAACTCTGCTGGAAATGACCCTGTATTCGCATGGGGAATCCCTTGAGGTCCTCCTCAATCTGTTGACACTGACTGATGTATACAGTGTAACATGCATGCCCTAATAAAAGTGAACTCTGGAGAGGTCTTCCCCTACATAGGACTCCATTCCCAAAGAAAAGTCTATGTCCAGCATCCATGCAAGGTACATGCACTGACCATCCCATCAAAACCTAGTTCCAATAAAAACACAAAGCAGCGGCAATCTTTGCAGTGCAACCTGTGTCATACAGCAAAGTGTGGTGTGTGTTTCTAGAGATATCTCTTGTGGTCTCCCCATATGGGCTTATAGCATAGCAAACACACCTTCAGTCATCTTTACAGAAAGTCATAACAACACAAAATAGAAATGAACCATAAATAATTGAAAGGGAAAAAAAAGGAAGAAAACATTCCACATTGCCAGAAAACAAATTACTCCTTATCATTATTGATGCAATGAAGTAAACATCAACAGAATTTGATGAAAAAATAGGAATTACAGAAAAATAACAATAGAATAAACAAAGAAAAATACAATGTTACGTAAAAGAGAGGTTATTTGGATAAGTTTACTGACACATCAGGTCAATTTACTCTCCTATGAGACAACTCCTACTTAGCCAGATAAGAATCAAGAGGAACTGTACAGTTCATGCTCCCCTTTAATGAGAAGGCCAAGTGTGTGCAAACCCAGAGTACTGTGGTGGCACCAGGAATTGGGCTCAAAATCTGCAGAGACATTACGCCTAGTGTAAATGTATATATGGACAAGCACGTGACACAAATACTTTTTGTCAGACTTCCATTGAAATGCCATTGCTTTAGAGAATGTTTCTATTTCAATTTAAAAAGAAAAACTTCAGATATTTCTCTATAAACTTCTATTTAGACCTTGCAAAAGGTATTCTTAAGGATTAATGCCTCATGCCTCAAACTAGAGTTAGATGTTAGAAAAATTCACTAGTTTTATATTTATTAACTTCAAGCAAAGAGAAGATTTTCAAGCACAGTTACACCAGCTTAACAGTTACAAACTCATAGATGTACATAATTAGAGATTCTCATCCCCCTTCTAGACTTCAGTCCTCAAACACTTCACATTTAGCAACTCATATAGCATGTCATACCCTGAGCTCTAGTAAATATCATATGAAGTCATACCCATTTGCAAGACTGAATTACAAACTGACAGAAAATAACAAAGTCAGTAGTACTTTTCACACCTTTTGCGTTGTCTCTTGCAATCAGGGTGCAAGTCTCATACTGCAGCTGTTTTTGCTGCAGAAGACTGTGTTTTTTACCAAAAATGTAGTGAGCTGCCCTGTATTTTTCCATATTCCAAAATTGCCAGATGTTTTGAAAACTGATTTCTGGATCTAATTCTTCCCATTTCTGTTTAACAAGGTCTGTCCTGAGAACTGCAGCAGTATGAAAACAAAACAAAAAAATTTGAAAAAATCAAGTATTGCCAAGCCATTCAATGTTGGGGCTTTAATGGCACTAACAGGGCTCTCTGGCCTAGACCAGCTGCACCCAAGACCCCCATCCTGCCCAGGACCTGGCCTCAGCCCCTGGGGCCATTGGCCCCCACCTCAGTGACAGTGCAGCAGGGCCCATCTCCATTCCCTTCCCAGTGAGCTGCCCCAGTGCCCAGGGTTGAGCATGCCCCATGGTCCATGCCTGCCTCGCTCCTAGGCAGGATGGCAGGACTGGTATGGCCTGGGGATAGCTTACGGCTTCAGAAGCCCCAGCCTGAGAGCCACCAGCCCACTTCACCGCACCCTGACATTCCTAAGCAATTAAACAGACAACTTCTTCAATCTACCGGGATAGCTACAGCATTACTTATCTACTTAAAATCAATAAGTGGCATAATGGTCTCCGTTGTGCAATTCCCATAAAAGCCAACACTGAAGTAAACCAGCACAGTGACATTATCACCTGTCAGATACTGTATCTCAAATCTCTGTCTCTGCAAGTATTTCAGATCTGAGAAAGGGAAGGCAGAGTAACACGAGAAGGAAGGCTATTTGATTAAAACAATAGTTAATCTTTTACTTATAGTCTGTTAAACTGTACAGTTGTTTTTTGTTTATTTAGAAAGTTTTCTGGCTCGCTCTGCAGTGTAGGCAGCTATACAAGGCAGACTGTTTCTACAGCTCTGTAAAAGTACGCTACCAAAAATAAATGTGTTAATTATGCTCTGAAGGTTCTGCTATACCACAATGAAAGTATTAAAGATGAGAAAAATTAGAGACAGGCCCATACGGCACAGACTTCTAGAACTGTGAGAGAAACTTGCTTCTAAAAGAGGATTACATTCAAACCAAAAATAGTTAGATTCATGATTTGAAGTTGCATAAAACAAGGCATGTTTTATATGGTTTTAAAATCTCTCTCCTTTGTCACTAAAGATGTGCAGATTTATAAAGACTTTAAAATTAGTGTTAGCATCACCTCTATAATATGCTGAGTTTATACATCCAAAAAAAAGATGCAAAGATAACATAAACAATATATATTGAAACAAAAAAAACCAAAATGGCCCTTTTCTCTCTTTTTATTAATCATATATTGATGATATAAGCAGCAGAGTATATTGGAATAGTTGAAGAACAACTAAGAGAAAGAGCAGGACACAGAATTCCAATAAACCTGCTTCCAAACACTCTGCTGCTCTCTAAATTAAGGGGGTTTTACCCTGCCACCTCAATTTTTAAAGCAGCTCAAATAGTCCAAGAAGACACTAAGTTCCATCAGGGTACTTGACTTGGCGCCACAGCTTAAAACAACACAAAATTCCTTACAGCTGCATTGATGACATTCTTTAATCCAACTAATGGCCTGAGCATAGAGCAAGCATAGAAAAAGTATCTGACTTAATTGTCAGAAGAATAAGACACTACTATATTACCACTGTTTTAAGGGAGGACCTCCCTGTTGTCAGAATGTGATTCTCCTTCATAATCATTCTTTGCTTCAGAAAAAATACACAGTTGGACAAAAATTCTGATCTGAATGCTGTCTTCTTCCTTTTTAGCTGAAATTTGTACCACAGATATCGATCACACATCCTTAGAGCTTTAAGCCAGGGCAAACAAAGGGGAAAAAAAGAAAACGTTCCCACTTTAGAATTCTACTAAGTGCTTTTCATGAGTCTGACATAAGACTAGGCTTATTCATCTAAAAAAGGGCAGACCTGGAATCCTAACTCACTCTCACTGAAAAGAAACTTTTTCTCTGAAACAAAAATCATCTTCCATAGACGTAGATTGATCCACAAAACTTCCACAAGTGAGTACCACTAAGGCTTTGGCTTTCACCTGTATAATGTTTTCCACCTCACAGAAGAATTCAGCTGTAATGAAGTTGAATGAAATAGCTAAGTCTCTCATTATTTTCTTATTCAAATAATAAAAGCATGTATATCACTTCAGTCCAGTAATCTGTAATGGTTGTACACTTCTGTCTGTATACAAATATGTTATAAATCACCTAAATCACATTTTAATAGCTTCCATCAAATGTGGAAAGCAGCAAGTTTCTTTCATTAATGCCTTCCATTAGGCCTTTGCTGTGTAAGCCATTCAGCCTTATTGTGTGCTCAGTCTCACAGGTGTGAGACCCTGCTAGACCCAAGCACAACAGCTCGCTCAGCCATAGTACATCATCACGCTATAAATACTGACTAAGAGAAAACAAGTCTTTTAAGTCAAAGACTGTTTAAAAATAAGCAGCAATTCACCTGAATTAAGAACATTACATATTTACCATAGACCCAAAAAAATCGAAAGGACAAAAATCTGATTTCTTTTTTTCCCTTTTGCAAGCAAACAGTAGCAAACAGTAGCATAACACTGATAATGGTGCAGGCACATAACTACGGAAAATTTAAATTAGACTTCTGTACAACTAGAGTAAGCTGAAAAAACATCTAGCTTGCAGCCACGATGTTCAGTAGGGTAACTCATTAATCTTAACTTCTGAATTTCCTCAGTACTAACGTCTGCAGACCTTTGATAAAAACTGTAAAGCTTAGCAAACAGGTATATTTGCTCGAGTCATGACAGAATTTCACATCCTACCCTTTGCCAGACCTACTCCTACAATTTCAGCCAAGTCCCTCAGTCTAACAGAAACACATAATCTTTGTCTTCCCCTTCTCAAAAAGGGCCTTTGAAGACACCATGTCATTCCTCTCCCAAATCCTGTTCTTCTGTAGTGCTTGTTAATTCACCTGAAATCAGCCCAAC
The DNA here is from genome assembly GCA_013401255.1 of Urocolius indicus. Classification (NCBI taxonomy): domain Eukaryota; kingdom Metazoa; phylum Chordata; class Aves; order Coliiformes; family Coliidae; genus Urocolius; species Urocolius indicus. The sequence continues at coordinate 210,088 of WBNH01007164.1, read as the reverse complement.
CATCCTTATCTCCCAAATAACTTTTCCCCAACTGCCATATGAAAAAGATGTTGCTGTCTCTAATTATTAGTTTTAAGTCACTGAGTCATCGAAATACTGAAAGGAATTGGGCTTTGAAACCAAAGACCACAATTTCTGACATCTTCCTTGTACTATAAACCATATGTGCATTATTAAGTCTGTTCACTATTTCTTGGTTTTCACTCCAGCACTCTGCACAAAACAAAGGGCTTCCCTGACATGACCAAGCATGATGCTTGACCACTCCAACAGCAAGTGAAAGATAGCAAGGAAAATTTGCATTTTAACAAGAGGCATGAAGTGTTTTTTTAACAAGAGGCATGAAGATATTTGAGGCTGGGGAATTGGAAGAACAACAACAACAAAAAAGATCTCTGTATAGAAATGTCAGACTGATGGAGGCAGAAGGACAAAGAACTCTTAAGTCCTACAATAGCAGTGTGAAAGTTTAAAACAAGACTGTGTGGCTGTTCCAGGATTACATTCATCTACCGCTCCGCAAAGACATGGGATGATAATACTGACTAATGTTTATTTACTTCAGTACAGAAATGCACTAAATTTATTTTTTTCCACATACAGTGAAGACTAACTGGTTTGTAACTGCTAAAGCTTAATTTGTCAAAATAGCTGTACACCTAAAACACAAACTTTTAACATCACTATATCTATAAAACATCCCTTTACAGTCTTTTTCTTTAGTTCATACCAATCACACATAAAGATGTTTACCAAGTGCATAGCCAAAAAAAAAATCACTTCAGATCTTTATTCACTTCTTCATACATTCCTTCACTTTAATATGTATGGTATACATTACCAATTATTTAAAGCAACTCTTAGCTGCTTCATACAGCTTTTTAAAATATATTTATTTCTTTTAATTAAAAGTAGCTATTAACTATTATCTCTTTCTGCCAGTATCAGACATCTCCAGACACGTTCTAGAGCATTTCTGACAGGCTCAACACATCACAAGAAGTGGGGTATTAGTAACAAACTAAGCAGCAGTATCTTGTCTGTTCAGTTGCAGGTAAGTTACAGTAAGTCCCACAGCCTTCTCTGCTTGTCCTGGACAGAGACATCTGTTAGTGGTTGGGCTTGGTGACCTTAAACCTTTTGGTCTTTTCCAACCGAAAGAATTCTATGATTCTCTAATGTTTTCAAATATATTTTCCGTGACTAAAAAAGAGAAGTGTTAATACCAGCACTACTATCTCACTGAACTTTAAAAAAGTCTTTCTAAATCTCCCAAATGCAGTGCTTTGGGAAGTGTATTCCTTGAACTCAAGGGAAGTTACTTTCTGCAGCTGTGATGATGGTATAAATATAACACAAAGTCCAGCAGGCCTCGCATAGCTATTTATAGTACTGGGATTTACCCTAGTGACATCTCCCAGGTTCAGTTACTGAATTCAGGTTTTACATTTTTTAGTGCAAAGACTGCTTTTTGGGGTGTTTTTTTCTCTCTGCCATTATATTTCCTTGATCAACCAAGTCGTTACAAACACCCTATTAATTAAAAGCTGCCTATTTAACAACATCCGCTGGCGTCGATGGCTTAAAACCGCGGGCTTCTTTTATGAAGGTGTATCCGCAGCCTGTCTGCGGAGCTAAGCCATGCATTCTGCAGCAAGCCTCCCACCTGCTGGACAGCAGGCAGCACGTTAACAGGAAACAGATGCGACTCAGATCTGTCGGCTACACAATGACCAAGCGAAAAAAGAAAAAAAAAAAAGACAACAGCAACGTTCCCTTGTTCCTGCCTGGGACAATTACGTAAATAAATAAAGGTGAAAATGCAGCCATCTGATTAAAAGGATACAAAGAGGTCAAGCGTTTGTGGCCAAGGAGAACCTGTTCTGCTTTGCCAATGTTCCTCTTTAAATAAACTGTGCCTACAAGGCCTCTTTATTTCTGCTTTTAAAAAATATCTGCAACACTTGAAATGGAAGTACTACAGGCTCTCTGCCTGTTGGGCTGTTCTGGGTTGATAACTACCCTAAAACAGCAAGTAGAGAAATTTCCTTCTTTGTATTCTTCGGCTAGCTCAGGTTATTTGGCTAAGTCAGAATATCATGTATTCTGTGATCCTAAACCAGAAGTGCAATTGCCAGATTCTGATGTCCTCCAGCAGCTTCAGATTGAATATCAGGATAACCACTGTGGGGTCTTCACTTGCAGACCCTGGGAGGGAGGATTGTTCCCCTGCCACCCCTGGGGCCACAAGTGACACTGCTGTCATGCTGCCTGTGGCTGGACTTGTATTTCAAGAAGACATGAAAAAGGCTTTTGGCAGTGTAAAGCTCTGTACCAAACTATCTACTGCTATCTACTGATTCAAAGAAACAAGAACATTATATTTACTGAAGTTCAATTAGTTCTATCAAATCTCAACTAGGGTTTTTTTTTATTATGTATCTTCCTTTGAGACTCCTAGTAGCATTCTTTCCTGAGTTATCGCCTAAGTCTCGAGCAAATGAAGGATGCAATCAGAGAGGCTGCAGGTCTCCTTTGGTGTTACCCCTCTCCTCTGAAACCTAAACATCATCAAGACGGGAGAAGGTTGTGAAATTGTAAGTACAATTAGGAAAAGATGGGTTATAAAATCTTGTGGGAGTGTTCAGAAATCTTAAGTAGGATTAGCAGGCATTACCAATAATGAGGGCTGAGTCACAAGATGGGCTTTATAGTGTCTACATCTTGATTACAAAGCTCTGAGAATTTTGGCATAGAAAATTTATACTCATTATAGCTTCCTTAGCTCAGTGTTATGGAATTTATCTTCAGATATCAAAGACCAAATAAAAAGCGCAGGTGAAGCTGGTTGGAGACCTCATATTTTATGTGGACAAAAGCACCACAAAACAGTCACCTGCACATATATATACATATGTGTGTACACAGGCATGTAGTCATGCATATTTGTATGCTTCTATAAAAAGCTTACTAAAGTTGGATATTTTTTGATTAACGGGTTGGGACTGTGAGTTAGAAAAATAAGTGGCAGAAGAATACTGAAGAATGCTTCACAATTTTCAGGTCAGATTCAGGACACTGAAAGAAAGTCTGTGTCACTGTTAAAAAAATATAATTGCAGTATCTTCAGTTCTGTAAGGCCTACAATCTCTTAAAAATCACAGAAGAAATAAAACAGTGTCTTTGTCAGGACTCAGTCAATAAAAATGCTAAGAATAGTAATTACATGCTAATTTACTTGTGTTTACATTAGATCATAGCAACTGGTTTGATGGACTTTTTTTTTTATGGCATTACAAGTGCAGCTGATAGCAGCAATGTCAGTGCAATACATCCAGATCGCCACCTGAAGGCATTTTCATACCCGTTGTAGTCATACTCGGTGCTGGACAGCCAAAGGCCAGTCTGGCTGTGAGATTCCCAGCTGAAAGCAATGGCACGTGCTTATAAGCAGGTTACTGCTCAGCTGCATTAACATAGCCATATAGTATCTGGACATAAAGTGTGTTTTTAATGAGATTCCATAGGATTTCTTCTTATCTTCTCTGACTTAACACTTCTGGAAGAAAACAAAGCCATGATAGAAGATGTGAGGGCTGAGGTAAAAGGCAAATAACAGAAAGGGTAGAGTTCACAGACACAGAGCAATCAAGATCACATGGTAAGGTGGACAGAAGCAATCTCAATGCATGTTAAGATAAGCAAACCTAAAGTCATGCATAGCAACAAAGACAATGACTTCTGCTCTGGTAATCAGAAACACTGAAAAGGATCATCAAATGAACATGGATTTTTGCAGAGTGCTGTGCCCAGAGGGGCTACTGTGCTTCTGGGATGTTTGAAAAAAAAGAACTTGAAGCAGGAGAAGAGAATAGGAGCACAGAAGTTACATTATCTCTGTGTTTGGCAATGCGGCAATGCTGCGGGTTTTTTTAGAAAATCATAGCCTGTTTTCAAGCTAATATGTTAAGCAGCATTGATCAACCACAGTGACATCAAAGATGAGTACAGGAATGATTCAGAGATTTGATGGTACATGACTCCAGAGACTCAATCTTTTCAGCTTAACAGAACAAAATCGAATCAATGATTTTATCATGAATCAATGATTTTTTAAGTACCCAAATGGAGAACACTGGCACCACGGCATTTTTCAAGCTAGCAGCAACGATACAGGAAGACCTAATGACTGGAACTTGAAGCCAAATATTCAGAAGAGATAAAATATAAATGTTTATATTGACAGTACTCACCTGATAGTTAATTTTTTTTATTTTACAATATTGAAGACAAAATATCTAAGTCTGCAGGCTTATTTTGAATACTGAAATAATGAAAAAATTGATGCACTTACATGAAGCATTAATACAATGTATCACATATTATTAAATTACGTATCAGTACATTTTTCACTACAGGATATAGTTTTTAAATTACTGGTATTGGATTGTATTATGTCTAATTACAAATTACATAAAGATGTCCTATTTTATTAAAGTAGACAAATGGTAATATTTGTAAAAATGCAAATGTCTAGATATGAATGGCTGTCAAGGTACAGTTCAATTCTTGAACAAAGACTACTAACAATGTCAGACAGTTGATTGTTTTTGCTTGGACTTCCAAAACAAACCATCCTCTACCATAGCTGAGATCTGAAAAATAATACTTTCAAAAGATACATTTTTAACAAAGGAAGGGAAAAAATGTCCTTGGAATAAAATTGTCAAGGTGATGTAGAGCTTTATATACAGATTTTGCTCATTAAATATATATTTATATAAGGAAGATAACGAGCAGGGTAATCAGATATACATCCTGATTTACACCCCTCAAGTAGTTAAAACACTTAGTGTTTTATTTGCAGAAAGAAAATCAAATATTTCTTAACGTATCAAAATATGTGCATTGAATGCACTAAAATGCTATTTACCAGCAATGATTTTCATCACTCTGTAAATCCTAAATTAAAGTCAAAATCAAAAAGGTTAAAATTAAAATATCATTCTTGTTCTCAAAGATCAATTGTTTGGCCTTTTTTAAACTTCCTGTTTTGCTATATAGGAACTCTTCTTTATCACACTCGATTCACGGAACATGCTATTATTGTTTTGCTTTGCTTTACTCCCCATCAGCAAAAAACTACTGCACCTGAACAAGACACTAAACCCCTTTTCCATGCATGTTTTCTCACAGAACAAACTGACATCAGTAAATTGTTTGCTTTTAACCCTGACACCCTCTCAACCTATTTTTGAAACAAACTTTATTTTAGGATGTCCTGACTCTGATACTAAATTGGAAAGCCTGGTGTGAATTTTATAGAACACTATTTCCTTTTATAGAGGATGTTCACAGCTAATCTGTCATCTACAGGGCAGGCAGAGGCCAGAAGGCTAGGAAACCAAGACAGGTGGCCTAGCAGAAGCCTAAAACCTAAACTTTTTTTGTACTTGGTGTTAAATTAAATTGCAGGGAATGTATTTTCACACTGTGCCATGGTTTATTAACACTGTTTAAAAAAAAACAAAAACAAAAATAACAACTTCCAGCTCTGTAACAGAATAGGCAAACATTGATCAGAAAAACTTTTTTTGCAGAACAGTTCTTCCTCTCAGATAAAGAGGGGCAGCAAAGTCCCTGTTTCCCACTGATCTTTTCCCAAGAAGTTATACCAGGAAATGAAGAATCCGGGTGTGTTAAGGCTCCTCCTGCCCCAACCCTGCAAACACCCACTTGTGCTTCTATGTTTTCAACATGTATTTGCATAAAGTCTGCAAGTTATGCCAATAACCTTCTCATTCTATTATTATTAATAATGTAGTTGAACTACATATTATTCTATTAAATGGCATTGTTTAATCATTAAGAACTTGTTAACTACTAGTTTTGCAGATTGACACCCAACTCAATGCAAATAGATTGTGTGGCAGTACTGTCACCAAAGCAGCCATTAACAGCAGGGGTCAAATTCCTCCCTTTCCATAGCAATCAGCAGCAGACACACAATATATAGCATAACATTACTTATATTCTAGTAAGAAAGAGTGATTCTGGAAACAAAGCAGAGTTTGTCCCTTTGCAGACAAGAGAGCTTGCAGCTATGGGACCTAAGTCTGTAGGAGTGATCTCAAGAACAGCAGCAGAGAGAAACAAAAGCACTAGAATGGACTGCCCAGGGAGGGTGTGAAGTCTCCTTCCTTGGAGGTCTTCAAGATCTACCTAGATGCACTCTGATGTAACCTGATCTAGGTGGACCTGCTTCTGCATGGGGGTTGGACTAGGTGATTTCTAAAGGCCCCTTCCAATCCTACCATTCTATGATTCTATGTTACATTAGTCCACATGGAGCTACTGAGCCAAGATCATACCTAGCATCTGGAGGTAGCTCATTTAAGCAGTAATCAGGAACCCCACACTGCAATGGAGGTATCACCCATGCAATGGAAACCTCTTGCTCTCAACTTTAACAAAAAGATGTAGAGCAACAACAAGCACATCTTTGGATTTACAATGACACATGAGCCACTCAGGTAAACCCTTGCAAATATACTGCATCCACAGTCTCAAACACTAGCTCAATAAGGAGCCCAGCATTTCCCAACCTATCAGAACAGTATGGAACACCCGAATATGCTCCAACAGTTCATTTGGCCCTTCTCATTCACATCAGCCTTATATTATTTGTGTGCCCAATTTGACTTTGAAGGCATCAGCTAGCACACCTTCACAGAAAAATTGGCACTGAAGGCAGTACTTTACAAACAAGCAGCAGGCTTTAACTTGCTTTAACAAGTGTGCTGAACTCAAACCTAAAGGAAGAAATGCTGCTAAAGGTACAACATTTAAGTTTTAAGTGGTTAACAAACTGAAAAGTTCCCCATTTTGAACACAGTAATACTGTTTTCTACTGTTATATTAAAAGCAGACACAAATCTAGTATTTGGTGAAGGGGCTTGCAAACCATAGCAAGAAAACATAAATATGTGTGTTTGTCTGCAGAAGTGATGGAAGTATCTGTGTCAGTAAAAATAATTGCCACTACACAAAATAACAATTCATCTGCATTACAGTGTTTCCATTTACTATCTACAATATGTAAACTATTTTAGTAAAAAGGATATACACTGCAGGCAAGGCACAAGAAAATAAGACAGGACATTCACGAAAATTTCTGGTTCTCTGTTCCTGGTAATTTCTCTGTCTTTCCAGACGTGTAAGATAAACATAGCTAGACTGACTTCAGAATTTTATGGTTTATAGCCCACAGTCCCAAAATCTGCCAAAATCTTCATTTGCAGAGAAAGGGTATCAAGAATGAAACAAACAAACAAAACGCTTTCTCCCACTGCATTGTTCTACACTATCTCACCTGTTACATTTTCTCACAGGAGCAATTCATAGAAGGATTACCTTACTTAACTTTTCTTTTGGCTAAAAACACCAAATGAAATCTTGAACTACCTAAAATAATTCTGCAGCATTCTGAAAATGTGTCTTCATAGTCTGTAGCTTTTCATCAGTAACAACATTTGCTTTTAACTTAGGACATTTTTGAACACAAGCATAGGATGTCTGTCAGAGATGGAAGACAAAATTTATGAACTTCAGAACCATGATACTTATTGGTCCATAAATGCTGAACTAAAAGGCTTTTGACTGCCCCTCCTCTCAGTGGCCCTATACTCATTTGCTGCACAAACTTCCTTGTCTATTCTCTAAGGTGAAAGTAATAGTTCTACTAATTAAAATGTTCTGCAGCAATTCTAGGTTTTCTGTTTGCTGTATTGGGGGTGTCCTATTTGGATGTCATAATGTTATCTTGAAACATGTTTTTAAACCAGTTAAATATCATTTGTCAGCAATTACACCCTTATTTTGGATTAGCATGCCCCTTGTTAATTAGAATAGTCCCATAATACAATCTTGCCAAGTATTTTAGCTCTGGAGGAGCTTGTGAGCCCCTAAGCAATCATCAGCTCCACAAGTTTCTTAATTTACACCTGCTGAGATAGGATCAGCAGACTTGGGTTTGTTTAAATGAAAATTTCTGTTTGGATTACAGACTGAAGCTGCCTACCCATGGGCGTACACATTTGGATAAACAATCACCATAGGTGGTCACTCTCCAAATGAAAAACATTACAGAAAGTTGGCTATACAGATAAAAGAAAATAAATGAAGGTATACTGCTGGACAAGTGTTTCCATTTTCGGTATTTAAACAATACAAAACTAATATTGTTACGTTCAGTATTACTCTCTTTATAATGCTACAAGCATTATAATGCTACAAGCATTATAAAGCTCTTTAAAGGTATTGTAATGATGTGAAGGTATTGTAATGATGTGTTCACATCTATGTGAGGAGACATACATAGACAAAAGCTTTCAAAACTGACTAGCAGTTGTTAGCCTATTTGTATCAACTTAATACCTTACTTTCAAGACACCAAGTGTTCACCTTTGTGAAAAAGTAATCAGACAAAAACATTTCCCCATATCTATGGCATAATGCAGCTAAGAAATTTTAAAATTAATAGGAAATTTATGATCAGGTTTCTTATTAATAAAGTTTAACTTGAAGGTTAATTTTCAGTGAATCTTTCTGACAGGAAGAAAGAAGTCTGTTATTCATTAATTACCAAAAAAAATAATTTCCAGAAAATACTGTTTTTTAGAAATAAAACTATGAAAAAAATCAGAAAATAACTTTATTCTGCAAATAAGAGGAGTAAAATATTATAAAGTTATGTTTCCAACTAAAAAAATACACATGTAGGAAAACTTTACATGATATCATCTTTTCTGCAAATGCACTTATGATGAAAAAAAAAAATCCAATTAAAAATATTTGGATTACTCTAAACAAAATGTACTCTTGACTTACAATGCCTCCAGATTCCATTGTGACAGGCTATGTCAGATATTTGATTATATTGTTTTTTGTAATATAAATCAACTACCATGTTTGATTTAGAGATTTGCTCCCTGCTGCAATGTATTTAAGTGAAGTTGGCAACTGGGAACATAACATGATAACCTGTCTATGTGAAAGGCTAAAATCAACAATTACAAAGCTTTTAGTTTGTGAAAACAGCCAGTAAATCTTGAGGCAAGCCAATAACGTTTTCTTCTATTTTCTCACCAATTAAGTGAGATCCTCTTTCCTAGTCTGAGGTACATGTAGGTTATCAGGTGTGTGTATGCTTTTAGGATTAGCTGTGTCCATGCCAATACAATTACCTTGAGGAACTGGGAAATCTGCACAGTCCAAGTCCAGTTTTTCCACGTTCCATTTCTCATGCCACAAAATACTATACGGCCTATTTAATTTCCACTGACTGCTGCCTGAACATTCAACTATAGCAATAATTACAATTCATCACTAGAGTTTGTCTGTATCAGTCAAAGTTAGTTTCTCTGGCTCTAATATACACTAAACTGGACTTAACATAATTTATTTCTGTTTCTCAATCTATTTACTAGGCATGACTTTGGAAAAATTCACAGATGTTTGGGGCTACAGTCAAAAAAACCAAAATAGGCAGGTTTTATCAGAAGTAGAAAACATCATATTTTTTCCTGTAATTCACTAATTATTTTTCTTCATGAAGAACTGTTACTGCAATGGTCCTATAACCACAAGAACTAGTGCGGTCAGCAGGACCAAGGAAGTGATCATCCCCCTCCACTTGCTGCTGGTGAAGCCACTCGTCAAACAATGGGTTCAGTTTTGGGTCCCTCATGACAGGAGGGACATTGAGACACTGAAGCATGTCCAGACATAGGTCGCGAAGCTGCTGAAGGGTCTGGAGAACAAGTCTGATGAGGAGTGGCTGAGAGAACTGGGGTCATTTAGCCTCAGAAGAGATGGCTGAGGGAATATATTATTGCACCCCACAACTACATGAAAGGAGGCTGTGGTGCAATGGCTGTTGGTCTCTTCTCCCAAGTAACAAGCAATAGAACAAGAGGAAATGACCTCAAATTGTGCCAGGGGAGGTTTAGATTGGATATTAGGAAAAATGTCTTCACTGAAAGGGATGTCAAGCATTGGAATAGGCTTCCCAGGTAAGTGATGGAGTCACCATCCTCAGAGGTATTCAAAAGGCATGTAAGTGTGGCACTTAGGGACATGGTTTAGTGGTGTATGTGGCAGTGTTAGATTAATGGTTGGACTTGATAACCTTAAAGTTCTTTTGCAACCTAAACTTTTCTATGATTCTAAGGACATGCCTTTCTCTGTTCAAAAGCTATCACTTTGCTAATAAGGAACTCTCTACAGGAGACTGACAGCTAAAAGCAGTATCAAGTACTTGATTTAATAGGCACTAATCATGGAAAATAACTATCCAATAAATTTTCCAGGTAGGCTGCAGTGGAAAAAAAAAACATAAAATAGTATTTCTTTGTATTTTTATTCACATACAGACACACTATTTTCCACTGTAATGCACAGATAAAACTGCACTCTTACGACACTTAGTTTTGCTCCCTAAATGCTTCTGAATGTCATAACTGCTTAACTAGGTATGAATTAAGTATTACTCTCCCTTCATTTCATCTACAGGCTTATTCCACTCACTTGTCATGGCTGGTCTCTTCATCGTAATTTTTCTGAACTGGAAGGACCTTTATATTTTGTTTCATTATACAGCATTGAGTTGTGGGGATATCATCTGTTTGTCTTCTACCACAATGAAGACAATGATCTTAAAACAATTAGTCACATTATATTAGTAAAATATAAAATCCAAGACATTTTTGTTCAGACAATTTCTCACTCACTGTACAAGATCAAAAGTAAATCCAGAGTCTAATCTTTGCTTTAAAAAAAAAATTCACTTTAAATTTGCAGAAACAAACACGTAGTAGATAGCCCCAGCTTTCCGAACATACCTGTAGCGGGTCTGGGATGGTAGTGATTTTCCACAGTAGCTCTTGCAGTGCTGTGCTTGTTGTTGATATCAATATTATGACTACCGCTCGCATAACATCAAGGCTGTCCCTCCAGCATTCCTTCCCCCACCTTCACCAACAGCTGTGGGTGGGCACGATCTTGGGAGGGACCATGGCTGGGAGAGCTGACCCAGGCTGACCAAGGAGATATTCCATACCATATGACGTCAGCTCAGTAATATAAACTGGGGGAGAGGAGCAGGAGGGGGAGGCAAGATTCATTCTGGGCCTTCCAAAAGCAACCGTCACGCGTACTGAAGCCCTGCTTCTCGGGAGGTGGCCGGACATCGCTGCTGATGGGAAGTAGAGAGTAACAGCTTTATCTGCTTCGCTTTGCTTCTCGCGCGCGCGCGGCTTTGCTATCTCTATATTAAACTGCTTTTATCTTAACCCACAAGACATTTGTCTTATTTTCTCCCCTTCTCTGGCTTGCTGAGGAGGTGGGTGATCAAATGGCATGGTGGGTGCCTGGCATCTAGCCAGGGTCAAACTACCACAATACCTAACAGGGACTGGGGAGTTCAAGTATGCTCTAAGGACAAGGTGAGGCCCTGAATGTTTGAGCTTTCATATTAATAAAAATATTAACTATTAGATAAAATGAAAATACTCCTATAAAATAGAGCATAGGTTGCAGGAAAATATGGTGGTGATTCAGCAGCACGTTGGTGGTCCCTCTGAAATATTATGTGAACTATTTAATAAACGGATTTCCACGAAATTACATGTCATCTCATGAACAACACAGTACATTCTCTACCACTGCCAAGGGTAGGTGTCTGCTCCTGTACAGATGTTCTCAAGATGAGGAAGAGTGTGTGTAGTTATTGAAAGATACTGACGGATGACGTGCAAGATGTCTGAGGGGGATGAGTACCTGCAATTCATTTTGAGGAGGAAATGGAAAGGGAGATGGAGGAGTTGTTTGCCTTACAGCTGGGTGAGGATCACGCCTGTGAGGAGACAACGGACTGGAACTCTGTGGTGTTTAGGTGTTGCACCTAGTACCATTCTTGCCCTGCACAGCCTGTTATTAACCATTCCCTCACTGCTGGGATCCAACTCAAGAAACAAGACAGCAGCTCTACTGTCACAATCTGTTAACACATTTTGAGAACTTCATACTGCTTTGTTGATAAAAGAAAATACCAAAATGCATGTTATGACAATCTCTGAAGTACCACTTATTGTTCACATTTGCTGTATTTTATGTGGTGAAAGCAATTGATTACATCTAGTACAATTTCATTTGCATTGAAAATACTACTACAGTGTTTTTTAATGGTACTTTATTTATGTTGAGGGGAAATAAATTGAAACAAATCAATTTGCCCTATGGCCAAGAAGAGCAGCTGACCACCATCCTTTCATTTGTGAGAAAAGACTAGAGGGTCAATGTCTACTCACAAATCACCCACTCCTAGCTTATCTCTACCTTTCTTCCAAGCGTAGAGTGCAAACAGAGATGCAGTACTCACCTAAGCTCTTATAGCTACTTCATATAGTGAAATAATTAGCTCCTGGGTGTCACACATGTCCTTCTTCATGGTTGCCAAGATGGCCTCTGCTTTTTTTTCACAGCAGCTCTGTTGACTCAGATCATTAAGAATGTGATGAGAAAATAAAGAGATTAAGGTAACACATTTTATTTTACACTGCAGGGGACTAGGAATGTAACTGCAGTCAGTTTATTAGGTCTCAGCTTAATTGCAGTGACTCTTCCTAAGGAATTGTAACTGCTCAAACTGTTCTGACTGAATCATTCACAACCCACAGCACTCTTCTCAGATGAGGAGCTTGGTCCATATGACACTACTGCCCTGAGATTCTCCTCCTTCTCTTATTTAACAGCATTTATGGAGTCATTCATTCTTTTCTTTATATTTGCACATTTATTACTTGCACTTTTCTTAATTGAATTTCTTCTTGTTGATCTCAGGCTATTTCTAAAAACTACCAGGACAATTTTAAGCTCTAGTTTTATCACTATAGTGCTTTCAGCCCTTTCCAGATTGATAAAATCCAGAAATTTTGTTAAGTATAGCCTACATTAAGCCAATTTAGTACTAACAGTACAAAATAAAGAAACGGGACTGTATAAGGATTTAATCTAATTTAACTTTTCCATTTATAAGTAAAGGCATTGATAAGTATTCTTGCATGTGATTTAATCTGGAACACATCCCCTCAGTTTAAGAGAAAGTAACATGTAACAACATCAAAAGTTATATTATCATCAAGCTGTATCTACTGCTTCTCCCTAAAACACTCAACCACTTACTCTGCTAACATAGGAAACATTTGTTATCAAGTAATCTGCTTGCTCTCTTTTAGATTCTCTACCCTCTCACTATCTGTAACGTTAATTTTCTAGCTTAATATTTTTATGCTAATCAAAGTTAGGCCAAATGATTTGCAACCCTCCAGGTCAGGCTTTCCTTAAGAAAAAAATCTGTGTTTGTCCTTTTTCATCCCAGGGAATCTTCCTCAGGATTGTGAAACAGATTACCATGATTACTCTCACTAAATCACCTCCAGATTTTCCATCGATTTCCATCAGTTCCAACACCATTATTTTTAGAAAATTAAAGATTGCATTTTGACAATTTTGCTAAACCTAGCAGTATAAAACTATTGACTTTAGGTTCTAATAGATACAAAAACTATTTACCTTCCCACTTGAATATTTTTTTCCCCTCAGTTCTTGACTACTGTTTTTTTTTCCAACAGTTGTCCTTCCTCAGTGTTTTGTATTTAAGATGCTATAAATACAGCACGGTGCTTCAGAGGATTGCTCTTGCTGTAAGAGGAGGGAAAACTTGTTTGACAAATGAGCTTTCCAAGCTGTGACACTCATAGTTAAAACTGACACTGTTTGCCTTCCTGTTATCAAGGATAACAGAGGTAAACTTTGCAAATCAGCTAGTTTCTCTTGCTTTAAAGTAAATCATGAGAACTCATGGAGGTTACAGATATTGGAAAATATCTGTAATTCCTGGATGTTACCGTATTTCTAATTTAGGAAGTATGAAGAATCAAGTTAACATGGTTTGTTTATATATGGGACATCACAACACTGTGATTGTTATTCATCACTTGGCACAAAGGGAAGCTTGGAGGATTTCCAGACAATCTAGAAACTGGAGGAATTTCACATAATGCTTGAAACAGTGAAGAGGTAGCATCAGAGGTGGGATTTTATCTAGCTTAGACCCTAAGATTCGCTCCCAGGTTTCAACTTAGGAACAGTTCCAAAAGAAGCTACTTATACTGCACGACAAATTGCATACTCCAGTCAAAATCCTGCTCTCTACCAAAGTGCTGCTCCACAAGGTTCCATGTCTTCAAAAGGTCCTATGTCTTATGTGCCAGTCTTGTGCCATTGTCTTAAATACTCACCATGGAACACCTCAAATGGCATCAGACCTTTCATTTTAGGCAAGCATAGCATTATTTGGAAGATGACAAAATCCATTGATGAAGAATACATTGAAAACCTTGAGAGAATATTTTTTTTCAGGCTGCAGATGGTAACAGAGCATGCAAGAATCATTACAAACTTTTCCAAAACTAAGGGATATTGTATGTCCTCGTTGCTGATATAAATTCAAAGACAAAGTTAAAGGTAATCTTACTGTCACCTATCTACAAAATATTTTTAAATTCTGTTCCTGTTTTGAGCTGTTTGGCTAATTTGTCTCTTGCAGAGGTAAAGATCCTCTAAGCTGTGAATAAAAATTAATATTGTTAACAGTCTTTTGAAAAGCATATGAAAACATTGGTACATACCACAGTAAATATTTACCTATAAAGTCCATTTGTTAAACTTCTCTCTAGGAAACAGGGATACAATTTTACATGTGACAGGAGATCATGATGAAAAGTCTCTTGGCTTTCCTTTGAGATTTCTAACCTCAGTAAAATACAAGAATATTCAAATTTACAAGAAAAGATCTGATAACTTAAAAAGGTTCTCCAATAACTTCATGAAAATGTATTTACTATGGTTACAGATTCAGACTGCAGCCCAAAAAAAGAGTGTAATTAGTGGCAGCACCAATGCTACGCAATAATCTTGTTATGATAGCTGAAAACCAAACAGAAGGCAAGTTGCATGTCACGACCAAGAGCAACTGGCAACATGTTCTGAAGGTACCGACTGGCAAAGTGAATGATGAATGATGCATAGAGCAGTGAAGTAATCAACAGTCTTTCTCTGAGGAAGAGGAGACTGCTTAGTTGCCAGGCTGCAGAGGTGGGCAACAGTGTAGGTTAGGTTGCAGAAGGAATCCTGGGAATTTCCAATAGTTCATTTTAGGGAAAATTCTATTCTTAGATGTACTGCTAGACACACTTGCCATCAGCAAATACTTCTCCTATGTAAAATTAATTCTTAGCAATAATATCATGGTGTTGTGTAAAGGGAAAAACTATGGAATTATATAAGGCCAAACTGAAGCATGGATTCAGTTTAATGGACTAATGGATTCTGGATTATGAAGGGCAGCTAGCTGCCCTGCTAAAGTTTAAGATTTGTGTAGTTATTTCTGCAATACTCAGGCGATGAACACACAACAAATTATATGAAGGCCATTTGGGAAGAGCAAAATGAAAATTTTTGCCCAAGGATGTGTGTTGTAGCCAGGGACTGTTACACAAATAGAGGAAATAGCACAATTATGTCAAGGTTGTCAGGCAACAGAACAAGCCTGAACATGCTCTGCTGTGTTATTGCAGTAGGCAGCCACTCTACAGCAGTAAGCATATATTGACTGAACTATTAATATGACATTTATTCTGAATTACTTTACGTATACCAAGGCAATGCAAACAGACCGTGCTGACCAGCAGAAGCATTACGTGGTTAGGAATGTCAGAATATTTACATCCAAATTACCCCTGAAGAGTTTCAGTTGTCTATCACATTGGATTTTTCAAATTCTGTGAAAACAAGTTAATTCTCTGTAAACACAAGCAAGTTATTTGCTCTCTGCTTCTAAACACAGATTACATACAACACATTGCTATTTTTTTAAATAAAGCAAATAATTTGAGATTATGATTTGGCAACTTGTTATTTCTTCATTCTCAGTTGTCTAATGGTCATGTTCCCTGGCCACGACTTTCTCCGAAGGCAGGCACCATGGCTGTTCACATCCACCTAAGTACGTTCTCAGCGTGAAACTTTGTGAGGAAAAGCACTCATTCAGGCTCCATTGTGCATATCTAATTTTTTCTTTATACGAAAAAAAATAATAGCTAAGTTGTGAACTCTGCTCTAACCAGAGCTAAGTGCTGCATAAATCCAAACCCTCAACAGCACTTAGCTGCTTCTCCGACAGTTTAATCAACACTGATGTGCAGAAAGATACCATTTTAGATGCCACCAGAAATGTTAGGCACTTGTCTGTTTACTGTGTGCCACAGACAAATCTCCCAATGCTGGTATAAACTTAAAGCAAGCAAGCTGTTCCAGCTACAGTTCCATGAATTCTACTATCAGAGCACAACTGGACTATAACCAAAAACTAGTAATTTAACTTGGATCAGTGTTACTTTGTCGGCATGAAAAATGCTTGTGGAACTACAACCTCAGGCTTACCACTCAGGGTAAAGCCCTGACACAGGATCCTCAAATCACTTGTTTTTCTTTAAGCAGCAGGTGTCCTTCATGCAATTTTTTGTTTATATCTTTTACTTTCCACCTTGTCAAAGCTCTCAGATTTCTAAAGAAGTATTTCACTGAGTGACAGGCTGTTTGGAAAATTGTTTGTCCTGGAATTAAATTCTTCTGGATGAAATTTCCGTGAGTTTTAAAATACAAAGCCTATATCTCTAAGTTTTCCAACCAGAACAGGTTGTAAATGGCTGCAGAACAGGCTATACTGATCAGACAAAGTGACTACAGAAGTTTACTTAAGTACAGCTCTTAGTACAACAAACCCATCTGGATTGAGGTACCTATTCCCTACGCTAATGATACAGAATCTACAGGTGATGCTAAACTTGCTCGCAAGTTAGTAAAGAATGGTTTTAGGTGTTGTAATTGGAAATCAGAATCTTCTCATGTGGATGAAATGTGTCTGTCTCTTTGAGACTCCTTAAATGACGCCAGGGCTGAAGGAGTAGATGTTTTTGCAGGCACTTCAGTTTTTGGCAACAGAATAACAGCCTTATTTTTCACATCACCTGTGGGCACTTCCAGACCATACATGAGTAGGTATATAACAGGATTATTCCTTGAGACATTGCCCTGAACTATTTGGCAATAGCAGATCTTCTCTTTTTTGCCTCAGACTTGCACATGAAATTCTCATTCTGCTTTCCAAGAATATTCATAGTGAAATAACACAGAAGATTCCAGCTGAGCACAGAAGTGATAACATTTGTATCTTGACAAATTCTAGCAACCTTTCCATGCATTAAATAGCTCCCTACAGGTTAATTCCAAATCAAAGGTGAATTAAGTCCATTCTCTTTAAAGTAAGCCCAGGACATCGTGAATCCAAGGTCCTTACATCAACAACAGGGAGCATTTTTGTAATATTACACTTTCAGACATCATATTCAATTAACAGGGGTGAAAAACTGATATGTTCATCTGATGAAAAATCTGCTTCACCTTGCTCATGAAAACCACTTACTGTTTTCACTGTTGACTGTGCACAAGCAAAATTATCATACACTGACATCTTGAAAGAATTTGCATGTAATTAGGGAAATTATATATAGTGTAGATCACACCAACTTACAGAAGTGACACTTTTCATTAAATAATCAAAGCATAAAGTGACATTAAGACTACATAACTTCTGACTATACTTTAATATACTAATACTAATTATACTAAGTAATACTAATCTGTGCATTTGGAACCAGAATTTCTATTATATCAATCCATACAAGTCCATGAGATTACAAATATTGGCTTACCTTTCCAGTTAATTTGAACATAACCTTTCACCACAAAAACATATTTTAATATTCTTTATCTTTGTTCAACAGGAGAAAAAAAGTAGTTTTAAACAGGATGTGTGCAGGATAAATTTTGTTTCTAAACGGCAATAACAAGAAGCTTTAAAGTAAATCAGACACTGTAAAGTAATTCCACAATGCCTTGGAAAGAACCCAAAACTTGCTGGTACCTAAATATATTCTCTGTGGGTAAATGGAGCAGCCACCTTCAATGTGAACAATAGCTATATTCCCCTGATAACTTCATGGAATACTCCATGAATTGAGTTTTCTCTCTGATAAGGAAAAGGATGGAAATTTACTTTCTCTGAACTGCTGCTTACTAAAAAAGCCGAAGATGCTAGAATCTCACTTTAAACAACTATATGGTAAAATTTTATTGTAATGAAGAATTTGTTTCTAAAATTTACTTCAGTATTTTTCAGTATCAGATACATGAATTATTTTGTATCGTAGTACAGCTATGATATATAAATGAAATCTTTAATAATGAGGAGATATCTACAACAAAAGAGCTTCAGCAGCTCAAATATTTTAACTTTGCTCATTACTATTTCACTATAGCCGAAATACATTCCTGCAAGTTCTCTGCAGTAGTCTGAAAATAGTTGGAAACAGCAACTTTCGTTTCATTTATTTCATTGTGAAATTCCTGGAGATGGCATCAGGTTTCACGAGAAAGTGTTTTAAATATGTTAGTATTTCCAATAGCCACTTCTACACATGCACTAAAACATTCTTTATTTTTTCCTGGTGCTTTTCATTTTGAGATTCTTTTTACTAAAGGACTCAAGAGGTGATCAGTGTTTCAGTTTTTAATACGTCAGGTGATGTATACCATAAATTTGGGGTGTTTTGGGCAGTTTCTTTTTCTCAAGTTGAAACATGTCATTAATATTCTAAGGGCTGCGCATTTTCAAATTGTAAAGACATATATAAGTTATATTAATGCTTAATTAAATCTAAGACACCTTAAAAGTACATTTAATCTCAGAAAACACTAAATATAAAAAAATAAGGAGAGTATGTGACAATGTAATCTATTTTTCAGTTGCAAAGTCTCCCATAGAAAGATACCCAGTGAGAAATTCTGTCTCTCCTGTCATGTACCTATTTAATTAAATGGGGTTTAATATCATTGGAGTAAGCCAATGTGCTTATTCATCATTTACCTGGCAAGAAGCATAAATTATTAAGATAATATTAATTAAGACAATTAAGACAATGCTGCCATAGTTAAATTGGTTTTGCTCCACTATCCTAGGCTTCTCCACTTTATACTGCAATCTGTAATCCAGAATTTAAAATCTAGATATTAATTTACATTAATGTAGCAATCATTCCACATATACCCATAAATGTAGTGGTTGCAAAACCACTTAATATATTTCCTGTGCCTGAAAATCCATATTCATTTAAGAAAGACTAAGATTTTCAATAAGTAAACCAATAGTTTTAATAACATCTGCAAAGGGAACAGTATCACTGTCACTGTATTAATATGGAAACTAATCAAAGAAATGTAGCTTCTTTAGATCTCTAAGAAATAAAATAACACTAAGTAGTATAACATAAAAAAACATATAATTCATAACATTATTATATATATTTATAATCAAAATATTTAAGAGCATCCACGATCCAATATTCAGCTTTATCATACTGGATGATCCTTAATCTACCATGACAAGAGGAAGCATAGTCCCTTTAAGAGTTCCAGAAACTGCTCTGATAACCTGATTTTGATTGGGACAGCCAGAACCACCAGAGATTGACAGGTACAGCACTTCACAGCCCATAGACTCTTCATGCAGCAGCTCCTGGAAACCAAGAATGAATCAGGGTGAGGTATCCTATCTCAGTCCCCATCGCCCACACTTTGACATCAATGTCAAAGCAGGCACTGCACAAGTAAGAACCAGCCAGGTAGCCACACAAACCAGCTTGGTACCCACAGCACACCAGGGAAGCTGTAAACTACACTGCATATAACTGACAAAGTGCTCAGTGTTGTCTGTGAATATAAGACAAAACAGATTACCCCTACACTAGATTATTTTTAGAAGTATTTGTCTTCTGTTTGAGCCTATGCAGCAGTTAAATTATGATCCTATTCCAAAATTAGTGCCCATATTTTGTAACAGCCCAAATACCTATTATACTTAGATGATGTTGAATGTTGTATAGACGCCTGCAGCTGAAGTTATCTCAGACTTTCAAGTACACAAAGTCAGTTTTCTGTAGCTTTAGGCATACATTTGGACTTCAGATTTTTCATTTCAGGCAGCTAGCTCTGCAAGTACAGAAGCTCCAGCTAAAACTGGACAGGTATTTTTGAAAATAACACTAGAGAAAAATATGTTCTTTCAACCATATTATATCAAACTGTATGACCCCTTTGCAGTACGGCTTTAATAATTAGCCTGAGATAGGCACTGCCTTAGTGGCAGAGGTGTGATAACCACAAAAAGCTGCCCAAGTTCTACAGTTGAAACTTAAAATATAATCTATAAACTCTAAAAAGCACAATCCAGGAGCATTAGATCACAAAATGTGAAGCAGGAAGGCAGGAAAAAAAAAACAAAAACACCACAAGAAGATGGAGCTACCTTGCAGACACAAACAGTGGGAAGAAAGAAAAGATGAAGGGTCGCAATGACATAGGAAAGAGTGCAGTCAGGAAAGGAATGGAACCAGGAGATACTGAGGAGCAGGAATCATTTTTTTGTCCTGCATTATTATCTCAAATCCCCACTCTCAATGTTTGTTCCTCAGTTTGCACCTTGTGGCAGGCAAAAATGCAAGCTCATACAGATGTTATTTAATGAAGCCTGCCACGGTTGGTGCTTCATTTCATGCAGATGATGGACAAAGTTCCTGGGAGAAATCAGTATTAGAAGGGAGAGAGCAAGTGAAGAGATCAACAAAAGGAGACTAAATGAGGCAAGAAAATGGTCACCTCAAGGTCAAGGCAATTTAAAGATACTTTGGAGAGCTGCATCCTCTAAGTACTACACTCACAAAGTTGAATTAGTAATAGATTTACTTTGAAACTGATTACATTTCATCAGTCTCTCTCAATTCACCAGGAAAGCAGTATAGGCTGATGTGCCGAAGCGTTAAGCTCTCATAACTGCAACTGAAGACACAGGGAATTTTGACTTGGGAAGGAATAAATTCTGCAAATACTACAATTATGAAGCATTTTGGTTTCAATTTTCATGCACCATTTCTGCCTAAGATGTGGATTAACTAGGTTGGGGTTCCATAGAAAATGTGTCTAGTATCTAGAACTAATGCCTATGTCATAATATTACTAAAGCTTAATTACAGCACTGGTAACCTTCACTCGTTTTGTTTAATCTTATTTTGAGCATTCTTAAATTAAGCTTACTTTCTTTCCCTATTTTTCTTTTAATGGAGATTGTTGTTATTTGTTTGTTTTGTTTTTTTTTTAATTCAGCTAGGTACTGTGTCTATAATACCACTGTATTCTAGTAGAAATGAGTCTTAGGACAGCTGTAAAGAATCAATATACGTGAAAAAAAGACATTATGTTTATATTATATTATTTCAATATATCCAAAAGTCTCTTCAGAGTGTTAATGCTTACCTATGTTATTCTTTTGGTGTTTTTAAAACATTTGTGCAACAACATGAGCAAGAACACTGCTAGAGTTTTAGAGTATATACCCAAAGGATTATGACCACTGAGTGTCATCACTAGGGCTGGTCAGCTAGGAGCTATAGCTAGACTAATCCAGACTGTTCAACTACAGTTTTCACTGCTGTTAAATTTATACTAGCCTGGAGTTTCGACATGCTCAGTGTTTCTTTCCAGACAAATTCATCACATTAAAAGAACTATGTTGTTCTTAACCACTAACACACGTGCAGTCCTTCCCATCTTAAACCGTTGACACTGGCCTTCCCACTTTCCTCATTGTAAAGCTTAGGGAAAAAAAGATAGTAGTTACCTGCGTCAACCATCATTCCAAGTTAACTTCTTTAACATGTGCAATTAGAAAATGTCACTTAAGTCAGTAAACATAATCAGTGTTTCTTATGACATAAATAAATTTGCACTTTCTTAATCAACAAACATTTTCTGTTCGTTTCTACTAGATTGTAAGATTGTAAGAAAAATAATGCAGCTGCCTCTGTGTAGATAACAGGTGTTCAGAAAATGATCATTACTATTGAAATCTTACAAAACCAAGCATAGACTACTTAAATGCAATTTTTGTAGAATTTCTTCATCCACAAATCAGTAATCTTAAGAATCTAGTGCAAGGTAAGTACACTTAGTAAAAAATACTTATATAATAAAATCATAATATCACTTTTGAACTGTCATTTGCAAATTAAAATATTCAAAGTTCTCTGCTACCATTTTAAGTTGGCCCCAGACACAGTCTTCCAAATCGAAGTGTTAGCTTTATGTTTATCTGACAGTGGTATGATGAGAATGAGCTGGGGTTATACTCTTGCACTGGTAGTAATGTCAAGGAGCAATACGGCTGAACACGCTAAAAAACTTATGTTTTAGTGGTTGATACTGGCAGTTGGTTGAGAACAACTGAGTATTTGGACTACACTGTTTTTTCTCCTTACCAATATCAGCCTGAATCCTATGAGAGAAAACAGCATAAACCCACTGAAGATAGATGGCAGAAAGCAAAAGAACTTTTAAATTCAGTACCAAAGCTATTTGTGAATCATTTGGCTGAATCAGAAACTATGTAAAGCAAACTCACTTCTGTAAGTATCCAAATGGACAGCTTCCAGACAGAATTTAAAAGCACCATACAAAAGTTACCTGGCTTCTTTTGTTTAAAAGAGTATAGTTTTGGGGAGGAGATTTTTCCTCAAGCATTAATTACAATTGCAAACTCCAGTTAGCACCTACATACCAGAAAAAAACCCTCCAAAAACAAAGTTACGTCCATTTACATGTTCTGTACTCTGAGACAGAGGAGCTCAGGTCAGGGCATTCATCTATGTAGCAGGAACACAGCCACACCTGGAAAGAAACTTCCTTGGCCATTGTCATGGCAAAAGAAAGCATCAAATAGTATATGCATTCACTTTACACAACCTCAAGGCATGAATATTTTAACTTCAGATTAGTCTCATCAAAGGGCCCTAGGGCCAAGAAGAACAACAAAGACAGCTGTACAAAAATTTATTTTCTTGAAGTACAAAAGAAAAAGATAAATATATTTAAAACCAGATAATAAAAACGTTTTCTGGGCAAATAAGTAAAGGTGCTGGTGTTGAAAGAACAATAATTTTTGGCACAGATATATTTAAAAACAAAAAAAAAATGTAAACATGCTGCCACACCAGTCACAAATCAGTTCGAACCACACTTTTAATCTGTAAGACGTCAGAATACTTCTGCCCAGACAGGGTTTGTGAAACTCTCCCGAGAAGATTCCAATAAATTACATAAATAGGAGCGGGGCCACGCCGCCACTGCCAGTCCGGGCCGGGCCGGGCCGGGCCGTGCCTCGCGCGAGTCTCTCACACCTCGGGGTAGCCGCAGTAGTAGACGGCGGTGCTGGCGTCCGACACGGCCGACGAGACCAGTCCCGCGCCCTCGGGCGCCGGCAACCCGGCGGCGTCGTGGCCCGCGAAAGGCAGCCCCAGCTCGGGCTTGCAGGCGAAGCGCAGGTACTGCTCGAACTCGGTGCGGTCCACCTCGCCCAGCAGCTCCTCCTGCGGCAAGCGCTCCAGCTGCTCCCGGCACGGCCCCGCCTCGGGCGGCGGCGACGGCTGCCCGACCGGCCCCGGCGGCAGCGGCCCGCGCCCCGGGCCCGGCG
>WBNH01007164.1:64164-186052 GCA_013401255.1 Urocolius indicus | reverse complement strand
CGCTTCTCCGACAGCGACAGCGCCTTCCACGATTTACCTGCGACCACCGGCACCGTCAGACCGGACGCCCACCGGCGCGCGCCGACGCCCGGCCCCGACGCCCGCGACGCCGCCCCCGCCGCCCTCCGCTCGACGGCCCTCGGGAGTCCCCGGCCCCTACCCGCAGCCCGGCTCTCGAGATCCGCTCGGGCTCCTCGCGCTCCCCCGCCCGCCCGCCGGGACCCGCCGCCCGCCGCCGCGCTCACCCAGCATCTTGCTGAGCTCGGCGTTGTGCAGGTCCGGGTTCTGCTGCGCCAGGCGCTTGCGCTCGTCCTTCGCCCACACCATGAAGGCGTTCATGGGCCGCCGGATCCGCGCCTCGCTCTTGCTCCGGCCGCCCGACGGCCCCGACGCCGCCGCCTCGCCCTTCGCCTTCGCCTCGCCCAGCGGGCTCAGCGACTCTGCCCACGGGCAGGGGCCCATGGCCGACATCATGATGGGCAGCGAGCACCGCCCTTGCGCCTGGTCGTCGCTGCTGGCGTAGCCCGCATCGGGGCTGCTCATCTCGGGACGGGACGGGACGGGACGCGCCGCCGCTGCCAAGGCCGGGAGCTCCGGCGGCGCCGCGGGACGACACCGGCTCGGCGCTCGGGTTCCACTCGCTGCTGGCGGCTGCCCGCGCACGGCCCTATTTGAGCTGCGGCGCGGCCAATGGGGCGGCAGGGGCGGTCGCGCCTCCGGACGACGGCGGCGGCGGCTCCCGCTGCGGCGCGGGGCGGCCCCCGGGGCTCCTCCTGTTCCCGGGGGCACGGCCCGGCACCTGAGCCCGGTTCCCAGCCCACGCTGCTCGTTGCCCCTCGATGTCGGCTCGGAGACCATGTTTCGGTACATCCGCGCTCCGTGCCACGGCTGCCCAGCATCGCGTACTGGGAGAAGCTTCTTCCCATCTGTTTCTGTCTCTGCCGCTGCCTCGCGGGATCCTCCTTTACCTTTCGCCCTTGACAAATTGGTTTAGTTACATCACGACATGTTCAAACTTAATCCGACCCTCATTTCACCGGGGAATTTAGGAAGACTGTGAAGACCACGTTTCTTGTTTTTCCTAAAAGGACCTTTTTGAGGTTTTATTTATTATTGTCCACCCGTTATTGTGTTCTGGATAAATGAGACATACTCATCAGCTGTAATAATTATCCGATTTTGAGCTTTCTAGCATTTGATCGCACTTTCCGTCGTACCAATAACGCTGTTTTTCACTGCGTACCTCGGAAGCCGTTTATGAGTGAGTGACGGATCTCAGGCAGGTTGAATGCACAGAAAACATGCCCAGCGTGACCCGGAGTGTATTCACTGGACCATTTTCTTACTGAGCATCACTGCTTGCAGAGGACGTCCGTGCACGAGTGCTTAAATTAAATTAAAAGGGCATGCAGTTATGGCGGGGGGATGGGGGGGGGGGGAGAGAATCTTACCATTATTAACTTTGCCGGCTGTTGCCACCTTGTTTTTCCTCCAGAAGCTGTGCTGCTCAGTGCCACCGCAACCTCCGGCCTCTCCGCGGGGCCGTGCTTCTGCGGGTGCGGTGCGGTGAGTACCGGCTGGGCAGTGGGGGCAGGAGCAGCCCCGACCGCTCGCTGCCCTGGGGGAACCCTCCTCAGGGTACCCTCCTCCAGCTACCGACCGGGATCATTTTAAGGTACGGTACATTTCTTGCCCCGTACCTTCGTGTGCTCTGGAAGTCGGACTAAATAATGTAGTGTTAGTTCACACCACAGAAGGGCATTGGCAAGAGTCGCCTGCCGCACAACGTAAGGAACCGGGAGGCTGGGAAAGGGGGGTGGGAGGTGAATACGTACTCGAGAAACGATCAAGTGGCCGTGTAATTATGACGATGGCAACCTAAATTTGAACATAAATCCATTCGGACAGAAATTGTGTTAATAAAGTCATATTAAACTCCTTAAACTGCAGGAAATAATAGCTTGTCTGCTCCGATTTTTAAAAGACAACCCCCCCCCCCCCCCCCAAAAAATCATTTGTTTTCTTTAGATGCATGCTTTTAATCTCCCCAGTACAAAACCAGGCAGCCACCCTGACCCCGTTCCCTACAGTAACTGGGAGCTGATCTTAAGGGGAAAAAATCACCATCCCCAAGGAGAGGGGCGGGGGTCAGGACCTTTCTCACAGCTCGCTTGCTTTCAGTAGGTTGCCTTCCAGCCAGGGCCCACCTCACTGCTCTGCCCTGCCACCTGTGGGGACCCATCCTCAGATTTCACCCCTTCGTGCCCCTATTGCTGCATGCTCCCTTCGGGACAGAGAGCCCATGAAAGTCTGCCAGGTCTCCACCTGTGGGCTGTGCTTCCCGTGCCAGCCCGGTTAACCCAGGAGTTGGCACCTGTTTTCCCTGTCCGGAGGATACTTTAGAGATGGGTGCTGAATATTTGGGCAGAAGATGCGCCATCTCCCGAGAGTGCTGCAGGTTTTCTTGAGCAGAGACGAAATGATCAACCGGGTGAAATCACAGCTGAGCGGGTGGAGGTGCCATCCGGTGAGCCGGATCACATAACTCATTCATAATATGTAAGAACATCACCACACGAATTTACAGGGCTTGTGCCATAAAGCGGCTCAGCCGATCGCCTTCAGCAGATCAGTGTGATTGCTCAGCGCTGAAAATAGACATTTGGCAGTGTAAAGAGAGGACATTAGGTGAGGCAGTAAATAAATCACAGACTCCTAAAAAAAAAAAAAAAAAAAAAAAAAAAGGTGGCTTTGCAACGAGTTTCAGATGTTACATATGCATGTCATATTTCAGAAGTAACATAAGCATGTCATTCTGTCCATCCTTCGGCCCCGGGACACTCCAGCAGTTGTGGGACACACAGCAACAGCGAGTGGCAGCAGCAGTAGGGCACAGGCGGCTCGACACCCCTTCAAGCAGGTGGAGGAAACAAATCTTACCCTCTTCCTACACAACCAGCCATTCTACAGTGTAGAAACTGCTTAGTCCCCATGGCAGTAATTTTATTTTCTTTTTCCTTCAGAAGGTGTGGGTTTTGAGAGTTTTTTCCCAGCTCAGTGAAGAAAACCGAGAGTAGAATCAGCAGCATCCAAACTAGAAAGAAGCCACTTAGCTTAGGAAGAATGCGAATTGCATGGAATTTACCCTGGGCAGGATTCACATATTTATTGAAGTTTCTTTTGCCATGGACCTCCTGTGAGCTGAGGAAATCATTCAGAGTAAAATATGTACACTTGAAATCTCAAAATGCAGCAGCCCGCAAGAAGCCTTGGCTGAGGAGTGGTGTGGAGGCAGCTGCTGTATTTAAGAGCCTCTTTTCAAACTCACAGGAGGTGAAAGAACTTGGCTTCTTTTATGGAGCTGAAGAGGTGGGATTGAGCTCCGACCTTGCAGACATTTAATTAGCTGGCACATTAATTGACTGTTTCATATTAAGCAGATGGCGGTGTGCAAG
This sequence comes from Urocolius indicus, assembly GCA_013401255.1. Lineage (NCBI taxonomy): Eukaryota > Metazoa > Chordata > Aves > Coliiformes > Coliidae > Urocolius > Urocolius indicus. The sequence goes on along the minus strand of WBNH01007164.1, from coordinate 182,597 downwards.
CGATGGATTTCACAGCCTTGTCCATCACACACGTTGCTCAGAGCAGCAGTTCAGAAGCAGTTAGCCACTGTCATGCCCTGGTGCATGCTAACAGCTAGGTAAAGAGCCTGTTGCACTGCTTTCCCGTGCCATTGGAATCCTTGAGCAGTTGCAGCTGAATTCAGCAGTGGGGCAGAGGGGAAAGCGAATGCCTGAGTGCTGCAGGAGGGGGAAGGGCAGTACACCGGGGGCTGTTGTACCCACATCCCCTCTGGCCGCCGGCACAGTGCTGCTTTCATTTAGGCATATCACAAGGTCACAACCAACCTGTCTCTATCACCTGCATAGTGTGCTCAGGTGCCATTACCCAAGCCTGTAGGCCTGGCTGTAGTTCTCAGTGCACCTTCCAGTGTGGGTGTGCTAAGAGCAAGGGAAGTTGTCCTTCACAGGCAACGTGAACTGGGAGGGTATTTATTCCAAAACAAGAGAAGGTTCACCATGTAAATACAGAAAAGCTGTCTACAAGGGGAAAATCTGCAGCAGTATTTCTGCTAGTATCTTCTTCAGATTACTCTCTTTGTAGTCTGAAAATTATACAGTTACCAGAAACAGATAGAAATATAGTAATTCTGTTTTTTCAGAGCACAAGACTGCTCCTTCCTGACATTTCCAGTTTCAGCCACTCTCCTTGAGTGAGTCTGTTTTTATTCTTGCCTCCTGACTTTTTCCCACCACTTGCCCTGTGTAGACAAATCTGGAACTGGTTTCAGTTCAGCACCTCTATCTGAAATCTCTTTTGCTCAGATTAGACCTATTTGCTTTCTTATCTTTCATACCAATGGAAGAGAGAGCACACACAGAAACAAAAAAGGAGATGAAAAGAAGAAGAAACCCCCTCCTCAGATGGCAGCACACCATCTGCATAAGGAGCCTGGCTGTGTGAGGAAAAATCGAGATCTAACTACAGATCTCTTGAAACATGACAAATTGCTAAAACACGGGGGGGAAAAAAGTAGTGCTGATTACCTTTTGGGCACAAATGTTTCAGGTTAGCTGCAGGAGCACTCAGCATCCCTGTGGGAAGGGGCCTGAAGGGCGTGTCCTGCTAATACCGTTGTTTAACTGGAGAGGCTTGTCTGGCGAAGTTAGAGAGGTGCTTAAAGCTGTCACCCTGTGTTTTTTATTAACTTCTGGCAGTAAACCAGAATTGCTATGGGAAGAGCACCTGAAGTTTGCAAGGAGCACAAGGTCCTGGGTGAGGTGATGGGATAGTGGTGGCAGCAGCTGTCTGCCGCAAGGCCCAGGGTGCAAGAGCCACCTCAGCCTGGGCCCATGCTTGCAGCCCTCTCTGCAGCCTACCCTCCACAGGTAACATCTGCTTCCACTGTCAGAACTCTGTCATGGAAAATACCTGCAAAAGATAATTAATTCCTCACTTTCGGGTCCTTTTTTTGATACTTGATTGTCATATGCACTCATGGGGTATGAGGAAGGTTAACGTGTTTGAAAGAGCTACAGGGCAGCTTTGGGTGCATATTATTTAAAATCAGAAAATCAAGACATGCTCTATGGAAAACGGGGCTTGGATGGAGCCTCCGTGTGGATCTGACAAGCTAGAAAAACTAGACACTTTCCCATAGGAACTTTGATAAATGTGAAGTTGGTGTGTTCCACTAACTTGATATATGTTTAATCATAGAATCATAGAATGGTAGGGTTGGAAGGGACCTCTAGAGATCATCAAGTCCAACCTCCATGCAGAAGCAGGTTCACCTAGATCAGGTGGCAGAGGAACATGTCTAGGAGGGTCTTGAAGACTTCCAAGGAAGGAGACTCCACAACCTCTCTGAGCAGCCTGTTCCATTGCTCTGTCACCCTCACAGTAAAATACCTTTTTCTTATATTCAAATGGAACTTTTTGTGTTGCAGCTTTATCCCATTACCTCTTGTCCTGTTGCTAGCTACAATAGAAAAGAGGGATACCCCAACCTCCTGACACCCACCATTTAGATATTTGTAAATGTTCATAAAATCTCTCATCAGTCTCCTCTTCTCTAGACTAAACAGCCCCAGTTCCCACAGCCTTTCCACATATGAAAGATGTTCCAGTCCCCAAGCGAAGAGCTCTTGATCCCGCTTTTAAGGAGGCATAATATATTTGCAAAACCGCTCCCCCCACATGAGTAAGGAAAATAGCTAAAAATCCAAAATTTAATTAATTTGCTGACAATACCATAAACACACTCTCTCCATATATTTACCTCACAAAATTCTTAAATACACAAAAGCAGCAAAGTACTTAATTATCTGAATTTCATTTTGAATGTCAGCAATTAAATAGGAACTCAGTAAGTAGTACATGTTCCTGACCTGAAATGCTGTTGAAAGATTTCAAGTCTGAAATGCAAAAAAAACCCAGTAGCAGGGAATAATACTTTTAGGCAATAAATCTTACTTTTGGGCAGTTGATAGCAGATAAAGAATGGTGGGATCATGTAATAATATACTGACAGGTTCAAGTTTGTTAACAAATTTTGGTATCTGATTTTGTGTCAGTAAACCTAATGTAAAATCATATCACACCTACATTTCTGAAATTTTTTCTCCAAGTATATTGTCGGTGCAGAAACCTGCCACATTTTAGATGTGTTTAAAGAAGGTTTAGACCGTTCTCACAGGAGGGAAAAAAATAATTAAGCTACACATCTGGATACACACAGGGAAAAAATGCTCTTTAGACCTGAGTCTGCAAAAGTTCTCTGCAAAGGTTTGCTGTAATATCTGTCCATACATCGTTACCACACTCTGTTTGGCACCCAGAAATGGACTTAGCCAACCCTTTTCCCAAACCCAATACTTACCACAATTTCTTGTCAACCACTTCCACTACTATTATAAAAAACAAGTCAAGAGGTTTTCAACCTCTGTCACGAACCCACTTACAATTTCCAGTCTGCTTCAGTTTCATTTGTCCAACAAGCAGCACTGAAGGAGAGAAGGGAGAAAACCCATCACTTAAATGAAAAAGAGACAAGAAATGGTGGCCAAAGTTAACAAAAGCATAATAATGTTTTATTTCCAAAACCACTGAAAGTGATTTTCCTCCAAAAAGCAAATGTGGGCAAAAAGGACAAAATAATTTAATCCTGCAGGTTGAACACGTACAATAGAAGGAAAGCTCAACTAATACAAACCCATCATTTTTTCATGCATATCCCTTTACTGTGTTTAGGTATATATGCTTAGGAACACATAATAAATTTTGCCAAAATGAAGTACCAAGAAGATACCTAATGTCCTTGTCCTGAGGCACCACCTCATTCAGGAATGTGGAAAAGGAGGGAAGAGAGTGCCAGGGTAGGTATACCTCTGAGAACTGAAGAATGCTTGAAAAGCATTAAGATTAAGAAACTAGAGGATAGACTATTTTATGGAATACTGAGGGTTTGAAAGCATTTAATTCAAGACTCAGTAATAGTATGCAATTATGTAGTGATTTTTTGCCACAGAGGAAATGCTTGAGACTTGATGTCCAAGACAGTTTGCCTCTGGGTCTGTATGTACTGTTTTATTTTTCAGCGGTGCAAACATAAGCCTCTGTATCTGTAAATGGAAAATGCACCCGATTTAATATCCCATCCCCATGGAAGGCAGGTTACTCAGCGGGCAAGTCTGCCACTTTGGCTCAAACCTTCTCCTCCCCAGGGCTCGGTCCCACAGCTTTATCTTAGGAAACAAACGCCTCCTCTCGCTCCCCCCCCCCCCCCCCCAATTTAAGTAATGAACATAATTAATTTATCAGTTACCTCCACCTTCAGCTGGACTTAGTCCTAACATCTAAATGAAAATGACTTTTTTTTCCCCCCACGAAGTCTAACTGCAGGGTGCAGATATTTCTATCTGTAGCACGGATGATGTAAAGAATTGCTTTAGGAAAGAAAAGGTATGATTCTGTGGCATACAGAAGGTGTTGCCAGAGCAGGGTGCCTGAGCAGGCTGCTCCTGGCCGGTCACCTACATTAAACACTCGTAGAGAAGTTTTTCACCTACTTTGAACCCTGAATTACTGCTCCACGGAAGTGATCTGGTATCCTCCTACCCCTCGAGCCAGGGCACCTACAGGAACCCGAAGGGCTTCCCTCAGGGAAGTGCTTGAAGGAGCTCTTAATACAGCCACTTCAGCAAGGCACTTATGTTAATGGCAGCCACTGTATCGACGACTATATTAAAAACTGACCCAAACCCACCCCCAGCCTACTTGAGCAAGCGCATTCTGAGAGTTTTTCTAAGCTTTAAACATAAAATAGGTCTTTTTAATTGTTATTCAGTCAATCAACTAAGAACCTGTCAATGCTATTTTTTTTTTTTTAAGTATTAGAGTGTGAAGCAGTTTCCAAACACTTGACATTTCGTTCATTATTTGAGCCAGAGAGATGGAAGAAGACTATGTCTACATAAAGGGTGATAGAACAACTGCTTAGTGCAAGGGACATTATTAAAAGTAGCATAAAAAGCACAAGGAATTACAAGGAATGGTAACATCTCTTTGAGGAGATATCAGACACCAATTTTATTATTTCACCTTTAATTGTAAAAAGTGCAAAATTATTCTGTACAAATCCAACATTAAAAAAACCCATCACTCTGTACAAAACAAAGGCATACAGATCTCTAGCAAGATCTCAGAAACTGTATTCCATGCGTGTAAGTAGTATCACGATTTCGCAGCAGGAAGAGTTCTACACATCACTGTCGGACAGCGACGGTAAGACCTGCACCACCTAGACAACAAACGCTGTGTTGCCTTTCAAACCTCGAGCAGGTCATGGACACCCTGTCAGTTCTCAAGATTCCAATAAATTACATAAATAGGAGCGGGGCCACGCCGCCACTGCCAGTCCGGGCCGGGCCGTGCCTCGCGCGAGTCTCTCACACCTCGGGGTAGCCGCAGTAGTAGACGGCGGTGCTGGCGTCCGACACGGCCGACGAGACCAGTCCCGCGCCCTCGGGCGCCGGCAACCCGGCGGCGTCGTGGCCCGCGAAAGGCAGCCCCAGCTCGGGCTTGCAGGCGAAGCGCAGGNCCCAGCGCCTCGCCGGGCGGCAGGTGCCGCCGCAGCGCCGCGCCCGCCGGGCTCTCGCCCGCCGACGCCGGCGGCGGGTACTCGGCCGTCGGGTGCGGCGCGTAGCCGTAGGGCACCAGCGCGCACTCCTCCTGCAGCCCCGCCGCGAAGAACGCCGCCTCGCTCTCCGCCGCGTCCAGCGGCGACGGGTCGGGCGTGGGCAGGCTGTAGCCGTCGAACGCGGCGCCCAGAGGCGGACAGTCCCGGTAGTGGCCCGCGCCCGCCGCCGCGTAGCCCTGCTCGCCGTACGGCAGACCCAGCCCTTCCGCGCACATCCTGCCGCCGCCGCCGCAGCCGCCGCCGCCGCCGCTCTCGCTGCCCAGCCCGGCCGCCGCCGGCTCCGCCAGCCCGTGCTGCAGGAAGCCGCTCTCCACCCGCTTCAGGCGCTTCACCTGCTTCCGCCGCCGCGGACGGTACTTGTAGTTCGGGTGGTCCTGCATGTGCTGCACCCGCAGCCGCTCCGCCTCCTCCACGAACGGACGCTTCTCCGACAGCGACAGCGCCTTCCACGATTTACCTGCGACCACCGGCACCGTCAGACCGGACGCCCACCGGCGCGCGCCGACGCCCGGCCCCGACGCCCGCGACGCCGCCCCCGCCGCCCTCCGCTCGACGGCCCTCGGGAGTCCCCGGCCCCTACCCGCAGCCCGGCTCTCGAGATCCGCTCGGGCTCCTCGCGCTCCCCCGCCCGCCCGCCGGGACCCGCCGCCCGCCGCCGCGCTCACCCAGCATCTTGCTGAGCTCGGCGTTGTGCAGGTCCGGGTTCTGCTGCGCCAGGCGCTTGCGCTCGTCCTTCGCCCACACCATGAAGGCGTTCATGGGCCGCCGGATCCGCGCCTCGCTCTTGCTCCGGCCGCCCGACGGCCCCGACGCCGCCGCCTCGCCCTTCGCCTTCGCCTCGCCCAGCGGGCTCAGCGACTCTGCCCACGGGCAGGGGCCCATGGCCGACATCATGATGGGCAGCGAGCACCGCCCTTGCGCCTGGTCGTCGCTGCTGGCGTAGCCCGCATCGGGGCTGCTCATCTCGGGACGGGACGGGACGGGACGCGCCGCCGCTGCCAAGGCCGGGAGCTCCGGCGGCGCCGCGGGACGACACCGGCTCGGCGCTCGGGTTCCACTCGCTGCTGGCGGCTGCCCGCGCACGGCCCTATTTGAGCTGCGGCGCGGCCAATGGGGCGGCAGGGGCGGTCGCGCCTCCGGACGACGGCGGCGGCGGCTCCCGCTGCGGCGCGGGGCGGCCCCCGGGGCTCCTCCTGTTCCCGGGGGCACGGCCCGGCACCTGAGCAGGTCGCGGTGGCTGTCGCGGGCGGCGCTGTCCCCGCCCCTGCGCTACTGGGAGGGGGTTGTTCAGGGAACCGACAGCGCATCCGCAGGCGTCCCTCGGACTTCACCCCTTGCTTCCCGCACTGGCAGCGGAGACCCTGTGCGCTACCGGACTGTCGTCCAGCAAATACCCACCCATCGCCGCTCCGACTGGAAAGGGACAACCCCGACCAGAGGGATACGAAAGAAGTGGTTGGAACAGATTATTTCCAGCCGTACCTAGATAACCCCTAACAGCCGGAGGAATACAGGAGGCTATTTCTGTCGGCAGGCTTTGAAGGACACTGGGAAAGAATAACCCAAGTCACCATCCTCATCCCGTTCTTCAGCTCCCCACCTCCCAACGCTGCCTGGGTGTGTTGTCCCTCGGAACACCGTGCAAGGTGTAAACTGACTCAGCCAGTCCAGTCGGGTACTGAATCCACAGGAAGGCTGGTGAAATATATCCCGTCCCACCTTGTCATAGGTTGTAATAAAGTTATTCATATATGCCAAAGGTGACAGTAGTTGTTGTATGTAGCGTCATTTGCCTTAGAAATAATTTAAATGGCGATTTGCAGCATGTGTTGCTTTTGGCATTGCCTTGTACTGGATTTATCTGATTTATTCGAGTAAATAACTTGTAAATACAAACGTAGATCTGTAAAAAGTCCACAGTTCAGAAGAAACACAAATATTTTCTCGCTACCATTCGTATTTCCTTTTTTTGGCACACAAAATAGTGTAAAACACGACGTTTCCATGGATGTTCCGCTTAAAACTGCGTTGTTATGTGGTGCTATTAAATGCATCAACGCTTGTTTGAGAAACGACTGAGCTTTACACTGAAGATCAAAGACGTTTGTTTGGTTAAGGACACCTTTGTTTGGGTAGCCACTTCGATCAAATAAACCAATATTGTAAGAATTCTCGCTGAAATTAAAGGAACGAAGCCAACATCACCATTAATTATTCTAACACTGAATTCCCTGTTTTGTGCAAGGCAACAGCCAGGAGATGCTGTAAAAAGCAGCGAGAGGCAGAGGGGAGCAGCGGCTGCCCCCGGGAGGGTCGCTCCGGAGGCCCTTCGGGGGTCCTGCATTCTGCTCCCACACCGTCTAACGGAGCGATGTATTTTCCGATGCAATCCCGAATTTATCCCTATCAATAGGACATGGAACTATTGCCGAAAGATTAGTATCTGTTTAAAATCAAGCACAGGGAATGGTTTAGGGTGTTCTTTCCCCCTTCCAACACAGCCACTAATACAGCACGGCGAGAGGCTACGGGTCAGACAGCTCTGCTCTTCTCTGTAGCACAGGCTGTAAAAAGCAGGAGAGGTGAAAACAATGTCCCCACACGTGTGTGTGGGAACTGATTGCACACTATTCTATAAAAACGCTGGTCTTGCAAAGGTACACTGCGTTTAAATTGCTTGTAAAAGAAGTTTCTCTGGACGTAGCCTGCTTGCAAAGGGGACTGTCACCACAGAATTGGAGTTAATAATCAGGAATTAAGTACTTTTTCAATAGTTTTTAATCCAACGCCTCTGACACTAACTTAGGGCAAAACTCTTTGAGGCTGGCGTGACTGTGACTATAGTTTTGTGCCGAGGTAGTGACATCTCACTACTGACGTTCGGTGACCTCTCACCGCAGGCCAGTTACTCGGGGGCACGGCCGACACTCGGAGAAAAAAATCTGAATTAAACAGAATCCGGATCGTCTCTGAAGGAGACTCCTGCAGGAGGGAAGTGTGTGTATTTGTATTCTACAGAGAATACTCGGCTGAAGCGGGAGAAAGCGGGACGACTTCCGCGCAAAATCAGACCCACGAAGGCAACAAGGCGCTGCCCGAACCAACTCAGTCCGTTTCCAGTCAGCCTCCTGGTCCATTCCTGGCTCATACCGCCTTACTGACTCGGACTAAACTGACTGCCCGGGAGTTGAACGCGTATGTTTTTTCTTTAATGAGTTGATTTTGTTAAAAAGCCAAACTGTTCCTTTTACTTTATTTAGCAGAAACAATTTCATGAACCAAGGGAGCAACTCCTGCAAGAGCTGGCACTGGAAGGGTTCAGCGAGGAGAAAGACAGCTGCTTACAAATACGCTTTGGAGCAATTTTGGGCTGTCACTTCCAGTAGAAAAGGGTTTTTTTTTTTTAATATAATGAACATGAGGTAATAAGCTAAGCAAACTGCGCTGACTTTGTTTGGGAGATTTGTGCAAATTGTTTCTACAGCTCATTGATCTGGGATCAAAGAAAGAAAGGTGTGTTTTGAATCTAAGCCGAGAAAGTAAAAGCTCTCTGGTTTGTACAGAAAATGCTGGCAGTTTGTGACCCTTCTGGTGCCCCTGGCGTCATGAATAGATTATCGCACCTCTCTTCTCGCTTGCTCATTTGACTGTTTAGGTATATTGGAATTGTATTTTTAAAACAAATCGCACAGCACTGACTTGAGCTCATGTCGCACTCCCTGCCGATGCCTCGCTTCTCTGAAGCGTTTAGCAAAGAGCTGCTTTTGACTCCTGAAACCTTCGTGGTCGCACGGCTCTCGGGGTCATTCGTTAACTTTCCCAACCCAACAATGCCGCCGAGAGTTCATCCTTCTGATTTATTGACCTTTTAAACCCGCCAGTACGCGGAGCGGGGATCCTCCGGCGAGAGATGTGTTTCTATTTCAGGTCCCCTGCAGAAGGCGGTGTTGGAAGTGGTGCTCCCGGCGTTATCAGAGCCGACCACAAATGCCACATGAAAAGCAGCAAACATCCGGAGGGTTTCCTGCAAATCGAGCAGTTTCTCAAGACAAGAGCCTTTTTTTTTCTCTCTCTCTCTTTTTTTTTTTTTTTTTTTTAAACGCGGATTTAAAGGCAACACGCTTTCCCTCTTTAAAGCAGTACAACGCTGCTTAGTGCAAGAAATCTCCCTGAATGAACACTTTTCGTGCCTTTGCGTTAAGGGAGTGCGTGGATCTCAGAGGTCCCGGTCAGCAGTGACCCACCATTGGATGGAAAAATTAGAAAACCAATATATGAAAAATATCTCTTTCAGAAACTCTATCGAAGCAGCATTCACTGCTTTACAGCAAATTAATAGTCCTCAACATAAAAAAAAAAAAATACTGCGTCGCCTATGTCAGTTTAAGCTCTAAATTGTCAGTTTAAGCTATCAATTGTTTGCTCGCAAACGTGCACAAGCTCCCAAAGCCGCTAAAGCTTGCTGCTCGCAGCTGCGCGCAGGACCCGGAGCGGAGCGGCTCTGGTGGAAGCCCGTACCCTCGCCCTAGGCTCGGCCGCTGCGGGGGCTGGGCAGGGGCCGAGGGCAGCGCCGATCCGCACTATGAGCTGCCGGCATCTGTGCGCCGCTGCTTCGGGGTGTGTTACGCAGTGGTGCCCCCGCATTTTAAGGCTGAAGGGCCTCCCTCTTTCCCACAGCCCTGCCTGCAGCACTGGAGATGCGGGGAGAGCTTCCATCGTGCCTCCTCCTAAGGAGTTAACTCTGCCTCGGACGCGACCGTTTGGGATGGGGGTTAACTAGACGTTAACGCGGCCGTAACGCCTTCCTACCCCCATCTGAAGGCATAAATCAAATGTACGGGAATCGACGGGAAATGACATGTGTAACTGACGGGACCGCTAGGTACTTCTGTAACGTCTATTTCCAGACAGGTAATAGGAGGACTCAATCAAATTCCAATAAAGTTGGTGGCAAAGTGCTTCTAAGTTTAAATGTCATTGAAAAGGAGCCTAGAAACAGCTCTTTTGTCAAATGGCTAACAATGTCATCTATATCCAAGGCTCATCATCCATGAAATGAATAAATTTATCTGCTCCTTTAATAGAAAGATTAATTTACGAGACTAAGACCACAGACCTGCTATGTTTTCTTCTGTAAAATAAAATTCCAACAGCTTGATTACATAAGGAGTTCCCCGGTTCACAACAGTTTTGATGCCCTTGGGTTTGAGAAGAGTTTCACGGGACCACAAAACGGGAGAATAACTGGGGCCAGGTAGAAAACCCCTATGCTTGAGTTTCCAAGAACAGAAATCCTGTTAGTTTTCATGTCTAAGTACATACAAGTCGTTTAAAAAAAAAAAAAAAGAAAGAAAAGAAAAAAAGCTTTATACAATGCTGGAGCCACTCCAAAAGATCGGGGATCTGAACTAAACTAAACAATTTGGCCTAGCCTGTGTTTGTATTTGTGCTGATTTTATGTCAGCAGAGCTACTGCAAACTTGTACTGCTATCAGATTTATTCTCACATGGCAGATGCTCAAGTGATGGCTTTGTGAAAGACAAGTTGTGTAACTATGGGAATAAAAAGCTGATCCAAATTACATCAAACTGAGATAAATTTCTCCGTTGGCATCGTTCAACTCTCAACATCAGAAGATATTCCCTAGAAGACAGGCTGTGCTACTATACATAACACTACTGCAGTCGTAGCATCTATCTGTATATTGCTTTTTTTTTTTTTTTTTTTTTAACCAGGCAGCAATGTTTCATAGTAATTTCAAAGCATAGATTTCTTTGTCTTTAGCCAGAAGAAAATTGTTATATTTTATGAATGAGAAAGTAGCTAGGCCTGGAACTGGACAGGTACCGTACTGCCATGCCTATTGTTTACGGTCACTGAGGACACGATCTGGCATTTTAGCATATGGAAATAATCCTATGCTAGCACTGGAACAGAAGTATGTTAGTGATTCTAACAAAATTATTAAATTGTGACTAAATTAAAATGTCAATGGCTTGCCATCATAGGTTCCAATTAATCAGCAGTGAGGAACAAGTAAGATACGAGAGAAATTAAGAACGAATGTAAACCCTCAACAACACTAAAGCTGAATAACATCTTTTTTTTTCCAAAATAGACAAGAAAATACATTTATTTTGACATAAATTCCTAATCCCCAAAATTCAAAGCAGTAGTCATGTTTTTTAAAAATACCTGTTCTATTATGAGCAAAAAAGGTTTTTTTTTAATAACCAAGACATATCAATATAAAATTGATTTTGCAAATCAAAGTATAAAATTATGTAAGGTTATAATTTTAAATTGTCCCAGTGGAAATGCTCTGGATCTTCACTGTATCTTTGCAATTATGTTCAGTGATTAAGTGTGCTACAGTTTTTGACATCTGACATTTAGCTGCATAACTAAGAAACAAAAATATCAGGCAGTTACAAGGTTTGGGAAAGGGATTTGGTATCATTTCTTGATAGCTGCAGCTGTCTGCTTTTCTGATAGTTATTTTTCTCGAGTACACTTAATGCACAATTGGGATTTTAATTTTTAAATTTAATTGAATTTTTAATCAATATTTTGATATTAATTAATTTTGATATTTAATATTTTATTATTAACATTACAGGGATGTTCTATCATATAGAGTTGCAGATTACAAAAGACACTCTCACATCTTCCAAGTGCAAAGCAGTCAATGTAATCATGTTTCTAACAGTATTTAACAAATCTGCAGCACTTTCAGTGGCAGACATCTGCTTTCTTTACAGGAAGCAATGAAGTCCACAATTTCTCTACCTAGAATCCATTAATATTCAACGTCCTGAACACCTTAGACTACCACTGAGTTGTGAGAGAGAAAGGAGCAGCCTTTTAGGGGATCATGCCTGACATGGCTAGCAGCAAAATAATAAACCCCACCTAAGCTGCAGAAAACCTCGAGCTGGGTTGATCAATGCAGTTGCAGGTTGTTTTTTTTTGTGGTTCGGTGGGGTTTTTTTTGTTGTTGTTTTTTGGTTTGGTTTGGTTTGTTTTTTTGTTTTAATCCAGTCATTATTACTTGAGCTTGAGATATGTTTAAAATTATCTAGCTGCCTAGATTATCTATTTTACCTGCCTGGCTTATTTCTGTTTGAATAAAATTTAAGACAGAAAGTCCCTTTTCCTCCTGCTTTGTCCTCTTAATGTCACCTTTTTATCTTCACAACACCCTTTGAAGGGTATTTACTGAAAGGATGAGAGAGCATTTATCACACAGAACTGAAAACTTAAAAAAAAAAAAACCGACCCAGGAACTTCAATAAACTTATTGTGTAGCTAGATCAAGAACTAGTGATCCTCACTCCTACTGCAAACAACCTGCAAGATCTAAGGTGATTTCTACCCAGTTATCTGCAGTTTACCAGTTCCATTAAGATAGGATGCCAATTTAACAGGACTCTAGATGTAAATGTTGTGAGAACATTTAATTTAGAAGCCTTGCTTCAATGACAATTTTAATGACTTTCTCAGTTTTTAAAAATTCAGTCAAAACTTCTTTGGGAGACAATTTAGGCAGTACCTAGATGTCCTGTGTTGACAGCCCTCTGGAGAGGTTTGAGTTAAGCAAGGTGGATGAAAACAGAGCTTTAATTTCTGGGTTTACTTGTCTACAAATATACTTGCTACAAAAGCAAAGTATACTTATTCATGCTTTCTCGGTTCAGACCAGCATCTTGCAAAAAGTAAAACTTCCAACCCCTACCATTCCATGATTCTGTGATTCTGTGTGTAAGAAATCTCTTAGCATGGGATAATCTGAAAAGTGCCTAAGAATCCTTAACCTGCTACATTGGTAGTTTACTAAGGTCAGAATCAGAACTGAAGCACAACAAAATTACCTTACACAATCGCAACACTTAATTTTCCATAGGCATCTGTTTGCAGCAGTCAATCTCCCAGCCTTCCCTCCCCCTTAGCAGAAAGTGGCAAGATTTACTATCTCAAGCCCTGTGAAATAAAGCCCAGGAAATAAAGATGAGTGTTGATGGTTGCCCGCAACACTTTATGTGCCAGTGCACGTGGGTGCTCAAGTACTGTGATAGTCCATCTAAAAATGAAATCTGAATTAGGATAAGCCAAAACAGTTGACAACCACTCAACTACTCACCAGAGGGAGCCCATTTTCCCCAAAAGCCAGCAGCTGTAGTACAGCCAACCGGCTACTTGCTGGGGCCTGAGAACTACCCCTCTGAAAACTCTGTGGCTGCTGGGAGGAGTAGCTGCCAGATAAAGGAGCCACACAGATATACCCTGAATAGGAAAGTACAGAGCTGTAAAGGGTTTCGTAGCTGCCTGATTAATATTTTCTGCAGCATAGAAGGTACTTCAACGAAGAAGATGCTACATTTGCCTTTCAAATGGAACATTTCTGAGGGAGTCACATATCTGCAGCATGTCACTGAGATGCAAACATTTTAAATTGTCCGAGATGGCATTCTCATTATCATTTATTAGGCTGTATTTGTGATATATTGTCATTGAATACCTAGCTAGGTTCTTGCAAGAGAACCATTGTGTTTTCAATAGAAATAGAAAAACTTTGCTCAGACGGACACTTCGCACTTTCCTGAAGGGGAAGAACCAGACTTCTAATGTATTAGTAATTAACATATATTCTTTAGAATTCAACTGAACAACTTTAGTAACATAACTTGCATTGCAACTAAGCACAGAAAAAAAGTCTGAGCTCCTAGCTAACACTAGAGCTGGTCCAGTTCAGGAAGGACCTGCAGCTCCTTCCAGGGCCAGATTGTGTGTGCACACTTAATGTTTGGAACAGGACATAATATAGAGGTTTCTTGGCAGATTTCAGAACCTGTCAGAGCTGCAGAGTTTTTTCTTGTTGTGTTTTTTGTTGTTGTTGTTGTTGTTGTTGGGTTTGTTTGTTTGTTTGGTTGGTTTCTTTTTAATCTTTGGCCAGGGAAACACAAGATCCGTTTAGCAGTAAAACTACCCTGCTGCCTATCTAAACAGGAAAACCTTGCTAGTGAAGATGTAGTTACATCACCATGCATGTATTTCTGGCACTAAAAGATTACCTACAGTTGCATACCTCCTGGTATCTGGTCTTTTTTCTCCCTTCAATATGGTGAAATATTACTAAGTTACTACTTTTTCTTTTAGTGTCTTCTTTGTTCTTCACGTGTTTTTTTTTTTTCTTAGTTACCGATCAATGTATTTCCTCAGCATTTTTCTTTTTGCAGATACTTCTAGCTAACAGTCAGTAGATGGATGCCACAGCACAAACCTAAACCACTGATAAGTAAAAATCAAGCCCCATTCATTATCTCATTTCCATAAAAAAAGCAAATCTATTGCTGCAATCAGGTTTGGGTGGTTTTTTTTTGGGGGGGAGTGAATTTTTAAATCTCCCTTTCAGGTTTGCAACAGTGCAGCCATAATCTTTTTGCCACTTGTCAGACCAATTGAACAACAAAATCTAAACAACAAAGATCTGATCTGGGTAAGTAATAATTGTATATTAGCTGCTAATTATTAGTCGTGTGAATTATTTAAAACTGATTCTTATGTTTTTCTTTGCTGCCTGTAGCTTCAGAAATATTCTGAAATATAGTCAACCCATTTTTTATTTAATTGTGTGATTATAGAACTAAGGCTGAATATATCACCCCTCTTTGGAAAGGTCCCATATTAATGGGGGCTCATTGGTCTGTCAGCTTTCCCTAACTAGATACTGAGCCTTAACAACAGCATTAGCTAGACACCAGCCTGCCAGAACTTCACTTTACAGAAGCATCAAATTAATTTGAAATTGAAACAAGAAGATAAGATGAAGTTATTCAGTTACTAAATTACGTGCAGGCATGAGTATGGAATCTGGAGAATTTGTTTGACAGATGTATACAGGGTTTATGTTTCTGTCTCAAGAGAGCTCTTGCTGTTAAGCACAGAAAATGGTAAAATATTCAATAGATTTTTTTTCCCCACCAAACAGTTAAGTTACAGAACACTTAGTATTATGTTTATTGATTTTATGCCTCTGTTTATAAAGCACAGCCTTTCATGTCATTGGCTCATCCTGAAATGTCAAATTCATATTTCAAAATTTCCTTAAATAAAAGTAACCACTGCTGCTCATAGATACATGCAAGTGGTTGGTAAATATGTATTATAATTTTCTTATTCAAAGAGAAAAAAAATCTCTCAAATCTGTCTTTTTTCCTTTTCTAGTGATTTTCAATACAATAGAAATTCAAGAAACCCAAATTTGAAAACGAATAGATTGTGATATGCATTTGGACATTGTTGGAAATAGAACAGATTACTTGCACAGCACTGGCAGAAATACTTTTCCAGCTTACTACCCGTGCACCTGCACATGCTGAGTTTATTGGGTTAAAACCACAGTGATGAAAAGAGGTATACAACACATTTCTTCTTATAATACTACAGTCAAATGTTGCAGCAGAGAGTGATTAGACAGCTGCAACAGCACTGCTTACAAAAACTTGAAATAAAATGTAATACTGAAGCATATAGTTGCCTAAGATGTATGCCTAATTAGTATTAAGCCCTCATTATTATGAAGATTAGGAACATGGACTACTGGTTATTGTCTGCTTTTACAAACCACTGATAATTACTCATCTTTACCCACATGAGAAGATTTTGACTGTTCGTATATATATTTAATGTGATTTCATTCACAGAACAGCCATACATTAAGGTCATTGCTTATACAGGTAGAGGTCAAAATCTATCCTGCAGTACTGAAATAAGAGGTGAGTAGAAAGACAAACCTATATGATAGAATTTGATAGCAAATACGGTGAACAAATTACTTTTTCATTTCTATGTATTTCAGTGATATATCTTAGTAATTAACTTAAATATATTGTTACATAAATAATTTAAACAATGTGACTTAAATACAGTACATGGCACCGGAAGTAGTTTGAACACGTCACCAGGAAGATCCCAAAGCATTCAAGGTTATGTTTTAAATATCTAGCCAGAATCAATAAATCTATCCTAGTTACATTACAAGCGTGGTGCATTCACTAGAGAAAGTTTTCTTTCAAGAACCAATTATTACCCACTGCTCTGCTAAAAATAATTTTTAAATGGCTAACCAGCTTGAATCTTAGAAGAGTTGGATGCCAGCTTAACAGTATTAAGACAATTTTCTGAGAAAGTAAGCAATTCAAAACAAAATGCATAAATTCCACAGCAACAAATTCCAACCAAAACCAAAGTTCTCAGTCCAAAACATTTAACCACCCTTTTGAGTCAATCTCAGAGGAGAAGCTCTGACCAGATACCAGTTTCATGAAATAACCTCATGTATAAACAGAAGAGCAGCCTGGGAAGGAAGGGGCTGAGAAGTACTATTTCAGAAGATTCTGAAGAGTTGAGCACACCAAGATCACAGAGGTAGCTACAACTTCACCCCTTTGTCACAATTTAAACTGGACATTATTTTGAACAGCCATTGTGTCAAGAACCAAAGCAAGACACTAAGGTGATATTAGCACTGCTTGCAAGTTCCTGTGTGACTGCAACACTAGATAATCAAGTACAAGTCATGTTTATCAGGTCTCTAGCTACTGTTCTTACCTTGTAATTGAGGATATTCTGAAAAAAAGAGAACAAATAGTTTATTCAGATCCAGCTTTTGTGTACCATCTCACTGCAAAGGGCATTTATACACTATTTTTCATCCAACAAATGCAAAGTAGCATCCGAGTAGAAAAAGGCTGTGGTTGATGTACCTCTCCTTTTTCTCTCTGCAGTTTCAAGTGCAGTTCCATGGTACTCATGGTACTGGTCTCAGACTCCTTCTCTTCCATGCTCCTAGTAAAACTGAGAAAATCAGAGCATCAGTAGGACTCTTCAGGAAATTCTGGAACTGTAGCTTAACTCTTCTTTCTTTTAAGCTGATAAGCTTTTTCCACATTGATCCTATGTCCTATTTTGGCTGTGACAAAGTTAGTTTCCTTGTAGTAGCTGGCACAGTGCTAAGTTTTGAATTTAGTGTGAGAATAATGTTGATAACACATTAATGTTTTAGTTGCTGGCAAGTAGTGTTTATACTAAGTCAAGGATTTTTTTTTTACTTTCTCATGTCTTGCCATCAAAAATACTGAAGAGACACAGAAGTTAGGAGGGTGCACAGCCAGGACAGCTGGCCCAAACTGACTGAAGGGCTATTCCATACCACAGGACGTCATGCTCAGTATATAAACTGAGGGGAGTTGGCTGAGAAAGGCAGTCACTGTTGGGGAACTGGCTGAGCATTGGTCAGTAGGTAATTGTATTGTGTAGTACTTGTCTTTCTTGGGTTTTGTTTCTCTCTGTTGTTATATTCATTTTCATTACTATTTCTTCTTATTATTACTACTTGTAGTTATTATGAAGTTATTGAACTGCTCTTACATCAACCCACGAGTTTTACTTACTTTTGGTTCTCCCTCCTGTTCCATTGGAGTGGAAGGCAGGAGGAGAAAGCAAGTGGCTCTGTGGTGCTGCCGTACTGGCTGGGGTTAAAACACGATATCCGAGAAAACTGTAAAGTGGCAAATCACACAGACAGAAGAGAAAATGTCTATATTTGTATATAAATCAGCACTTATTGTATAATACACACAAGTACAAAACCAATATTATTTTTCAATATTTTTCTACAAAAAGTTCAATGGCAAGCTGAAATTTTATTTTAAATGAGTATCAACATCTCTGACTACAAGAATAGCAAATTAGCAAATAAGGAGTAGTCCACTGACTTTTTATAGTTACTTTAGTAATAAATAAGTGAATGAACCATATATAATTATTCCATTTAGAAGTTTTATTTTATGTCAAAATATACAAGATACAAAAGTACTAGGCAAATAAAATCAAGAAATATTGAAAATTAATTTATATATGTAAACACTCTAATCTGGATAATACCAAAAAAACTTGGCCATTTGAGGAAAAAAAATTACCTTTTCATAAAAATAAACATAGTGACACTGCTGACTAATTATATGTAAAATGCTGGTTTGGATAATTTATTTTTATTCTTCATGGCTTTGTTTACACAGTGACTTCATCTTGCTTAATTTCAGGCTCTTGGCTTAGGGATTTGACGTAGTTTATTAAAGTAGGTAGAGTCCATTGGGGAAAAAAATGTATTTTTAATTTTGCATTTTTAAACTCTGGATAGTGCCACTGTGAATTATTAAAGTACAGCTATACCCCCTCCAAGCAGCAACTACATTTTTGTTATAAGGATTCTCTTATGTATAATTTGCATGGAAATTTTGACTCCTTCATAACAAGATCCTCTATAAATACGTATAGATATTAGAGATACACATGTTGTTTGCTCTAAGTTCAACAGTTTTTTTTAGTTTTTGTTTTTCTTGTGGTAAAATTTACACAGAGAAGAATTTCCGCAGTAATTTTTTTCATAACTATTTTCCCTATAAAATAAAAAAATAGTGACTGTTTATCAGCAACTCACTACCAAAATGGAAGGACAAACAGATTGGAGTTTTATATGGATAAATCTGTAGTAAAAACTTGACTTATAGAAAATAGCACATATTTACTAAACTTGTGAACTTCCAGTAAGGAGGGATATCAAAATTTTCAAGAAGACTGTAAACAAAATTATCTTGAAAATTATACAAATGGTCCCCCAAAAATAGGATAAAGTTCAACATGGACAAATGCAAGATATTTTAGTGAGGCAGGAATAATCTATTTTAAAGATGAGGAACTTAAAAGCAAGAAGCAGTACTGATGGAAAAGATTTGGGGGATTATTGCAGATAACAGTTCAAACACCAGTCAACAATGTCATCATGCTTCTGAGAGGGAAAGAAGAGAAAAAGCCATCACATTGGGCTGTAGAGATATGTGTGCTCTCTTCCTCGGGGAAGATGAGACAAAATAACAGCCTTTACATTTCGAGATGGTTGGTGCAGTATAGCTCAATGTCTACAGAGGATAGGGCAGAAAAATCATGACATATTTAAACTGCATTAAGGAAAATTTAGCTTTAATGATAAGAAAAAAGGAGTCTAAAGAAGGTGAAAACAGTGAAGTATTGGGAAATGTTGCCTATGGAAAATACAAACCCTTCAACTTTTCATAAAAAGTAAATATACTTTAAAACCAGGCTGACAAACACTTGTTAAGAATGCAGCTGATCTTGCATCAGGTCACAGAATCACAAAACAGTTGGGGCTGGACAGGACCTCTGGAGGGCATATGGTCCATGTTCCTGATTAGGCACATCCATCTAGAGTCATTTGACTGGGAACATGTCCAAATTGCTGTTGCTTATCTCCATGGGTGGAGACTCCACAACCTCCATAGGCAACGTGTAAGAGGGCAGATTGGTCATCCCTGGAAGTTTCTTCTATCCTTAGCTTTCCAAACTTTAGTGAAAAATTACAATGCTATTTAGCTTTGACTAGTTTAAACTAGTTTAAAACCAGTTTGCTAATTTTTCTTCATTCCATACTTAAATCCTGTTTTACCATTTTGGTTTCGTGTACAAATTGTTACTCAGAAACTGAAGAGAAGATAACTTCTTGCATAGAATTAAAAAAAAAAAAGTGTTTCTAAAATAAAAATCAATAAATAAATCTTACATGCAGGAAGAATGCAAACAAATAATCTATCAGCAGTGTTCACCTCAAGAAAAAATTATAAGTATGCAATTCTGATTTCACATTGCACACTCGGATTATGGCAATTATTCACAGGCTTAATTCTTTTCAATTCCATGCATAAAATACATTAGTCCTGTTTGTCAACCTTGTGATGAAGAGAAAGCAGATGTTCTAGTAATTTTAGATATCAAATGCCTCGTGAGCTATTTAGTATTATTTTCTGCATAGACGTATTACTAACTGCTCACACAAAACTTTGAAAAAGTAGTCTTAATGTTATATGGGATACAAAAAGTAACTACACTTTGAAAAGCTCCTTTTTCAAGTGAGTTTGAAGGGATTTTTTTCTGTCTCGAATCTTGGAGTTAAAAGAATTAAAATCAGTACTTAACTTTGAAAACCATAACAAAAAGAAAATTACAATATCTGTCAAATGAGCATACAGTTTCTTTCTCACCTGTTAATAATTCAGAATCATATCTGTTTAGTACTGACCTTGCAATTTATATCTAAGGACATGAGAGACCACAGGTGCTTAACATCTTGGTAAGCATCTCTATCCTACTATGTTTTTGTTTTAAGATATTCTGCTATATCCTAGAATACCTTTCCTAAATAAACTCCAGAAAGTAAATACTTAAGACAATAGCAAATGAAGGCTGAATGAATGTAAGAACATCAAAGGTTCTCTGAAGGATCTGAACTACAAGAGAAGCTTTGAACCCAGGTTAAAATGTCACAGGGTGCTACCTGAGCACTGCATTTATCAATTTAATTCCTTCAGAATCAACAAATAAACTTTTGTGACAAAGATAAAGAAAATTTAAGCCTGTATTTCTTTCTTAAAGCTATCTTTGAAGTTGTCTTATACCTTCATGTATAACTACTATTTTAGGCACAAATTTTAAAGCATCAAAAAATTTCCCAGAAAAATAACAAAAAGATGCAATCATATTGAGTCACAGATACACCTTCCTCCCAGAAAACCACAATTATCCTCAAATAGCAGAATAACAGTAAAACTGTTTCTCTTTTTATCAAGGATTTTGGGAAATAAATACATTTTCTACTCAGGCAGTGCATCTGTCTTTCCAAAATGAACAGCAAGAGACATTAATTGTAGAACTTTACCCAACAAAGTAAATTACACCAGAGAAGCTCAAGTCAGGAGAAATTCACAGCACTAAACATTATGTCCAGATTTATCAGCCAACCTTTGTAAAGTAGGAATTGAAAACTCATGCTTGGAATCTAAGGATTAGTAGCTAAAGCCTAGTGTGCATTCATATCTATATTTTAAACGAAAAGACATATTTAATTGGTACCAGTTGTTTGTACAGTAATCTACGACTAAGATCTGTTTCTACAAGTCTCCCCTCAAAATCACTATCTAAACACTAACATGGGTATTTAAATGCTACTTTTTAGTTTGTTGAGTCTTGGTACAACCTTATCCCATGAAAAATGCTAAATCTCAAAATCTCCCTGTTCACACAGTGGAAGGATGGGCAGAGAGCCCCAGTTATTGTTTTTCTTTTTTTTTTCCCTTCACTTTGACATTGTTTGAACTCCAGCAGACAAGAATACTAGCTTCTGATGTACAATGAAGAGAGTAAGGAAAGGGAAGGTCAGCTTTCTCATGCTTCCCATAATAAGAAGAGTCAAAGAAAAAAGGCAGCCTGGGATGATCTAACTGTAAATTATCAAAAGTTTTATATTCTTCAG
This sequence comes from Urocolius indicus, assembly GCA_013401255.1. Lineage (NCBI taxonomy): Eukaryota > Metazoa > Chordata > Aves > Coliiformes > Coliidae > Urocolius > Urocolius indicus. The sequence continues at coordinate 161,053 of WBNH01007164.1, read as the reverse complement.
AAGATGGATGCACAGAAATAAATATATTGGAAGAATGTAGTGGCATTCAGGATGTTGTCTCTTTAGAAGGGGTGCCAACTTGATTTACTGTGTAGAAATTTCTAGTGAAAGTTTTTAGTTTTCTTAAAAAAAAACCTCAAAACACCAACTTGTGAGTGTTTTTTTGCTCCAAGAACACACCAAGAACAACAACAAGAGCTGGTGTATACAGTCATTAAAAAAAAATCCAAAAACAACCCAGTTCTGTAATAGTCACAGTTTTAATAACTCACTCCTAGACTTAGTTATGTACATTTCAGCATCAACCACTGCTTCTTCCACTTGTTGAAGAGATTAATGCCAAATCCCACAGAAAACTATGGCTTCAGCAGAATCTCATAACTTTATGATTGTAACTGGTTCAGCCTACTACCCTCAAGTATTTGGAATCAAATCAGTGATGAGTTTAACTCAGAAGAATATGTAAAATACTCTATAGTATTTATTGAAAGGTAGATGTAGAAGTGACATTGAACCAGTACATTTCTGGGGTTTTATTTATTCTATATCAGCATGGGAATAAGGAAACATACACTACATCTTTGAAGGAGTGAAGACAACTCAATATCCTAGATAATGAAAAGTAGAAGATTAATAGATAACAATAGTTCTTAAAGGGCATGGCTATTTCTTTCAAGTTGTTGGACCATGGTGGTCTGGAGTAGGGTATAGATAGAGCATTTTGTTTTATAATGTGTCATGCTCAAACATCCTCTCCTTGGAGAAGCTGTGTCTATGACCAAGGATAAAGTAGAATGTATGGTAACAGGCTGAGAAAAAACAGTGTGAAAAAGAAACAGCAAAAATCCACAGGATTTATTTTCTTCCTGGTATTAATAAAGGAGAAGCTTCTTGAAAATCTCTTTTAAGTAGAAATCACATAGTTATGCAAACAGAATATATGTTCTGCAAATATCATGGAACCTGACAAGTCAAGACTGTTCACAGAAGTCTTCTAGCCCAACTTCAATAAATACTTTACTCTAGCACGCACATTGTTATGGAAAACAGCCTCTAAATTAGACCCTCATCTTCAAATGCTGCCCTCTTGGACTCTGAAAAGCTTTATTGTTTGGTATGATTTTCTGATAAAAAACTGGTTCCAAGGATCTTTAGGAGAGACATCACTGAATTTTAATCTGAAGTGTTTCTGAACAATATGTGTATATTCTTGTTTGAGAAATACCTGGTAACAATGCAATTCCAGCCAGACTAGCTGTGTAAAAGATAAGCAGATTTAGCCAAACATGCCTTTGTCCAGGATTACAATGTGTACAGAGAATCCTGAAAAACTTCCAGCTTCATAAATTTGCTGTTTATTTTGGAGCACCTATATCAATAATAGCAAAACGTAGCTACCTTTGCTCATCTGCCTTACAAATTGGAAAATGATTTTGCTTTTAAATCTGAGAAGGAATAAAAGGAAATACAAATGAACTATCATATTCAGATCTACACAGCAAGTTAACAAAAAGAATCCAATAGCTAACTTACAGAGCCTTTAATCTTTACCACCATGACAATTCTAGGATGTTTTAAGGTCTGAAGAATTAAATGGTTTCTGCAATTCTGGAAGTCAAATTGTGTCAATACAATTCAATATCTTCTCATACATCCTAATCCTGCCATCTCAACTTCCTAATTTGGCTTCAGGGTGATGTTATACCTTTATGGACTAATCAAAGCAAGATACATTATAAAATGGAGCTGTATCTACTAAGCATGGGGGGAAAAAAGGATTGAAAAAGGTATATCTGCTTGGCTGACAGTTGTATAGCTGGCAATGCACTGATAACCTGCCCCAGTACAGAGCTGATAACTACACTCAAAAAGCAGAGAAGGGAACTGAATATCAAAAATAGGACAATCATCTTTCCAGGTAAGAGACAGCCTTTCACTAGATATGTCTCTTTGGGTGTTTTGTTCCACGTCTATTAACCACTCTTTGGCTCATATGTTTCTATGACATCCTAGTCACATCTACATGGATAATTTACCATTTTTCCACAGCTCTGTTCTTCTTGTGTCTTAGAAATAGGTTTCTGAACTTGTCTAAATATACACCCATTCTAGACAATGGGCTTATATTTAAACATATGCCCATTACTCGTCAACTGGAATTGTCTGGAGTTGTAGAAACTTACAGATTCATGATAACACGAATGGTAGCAAAGCTTGAAAAGAGAATTCCAAAGCTGTACAGTATTTAGGATCAATTCCCCGTCTACCTACAATACTATTTTATAAAATAAGATCCTGAAAGTAAAGCTCTCTGAGTTCCATTTACAAAAGTGGTACACCTCTGTGAAACTATTCATTGTAATACTGTTTTTTGCTATCAGCTAGTCAAAAGGGGATGTAGTTGGGATGCTTAAATGAAAGTAGCTTGGTTGCTATACCTTATGTAATAAAAATGGTACGTTTCAGAAATGCAAGACTAATGAAAAGTTCATAGCTAACAAAGAGTAGGAAACAAAGGATACCTGCCACTGGAACCAGCCAAATGCCACCAACACACTAAATAAAACTTTGAAAACTTTTATTGACTAGCAAGCTCGGCATGTTGGAATAATACGGAAGTTTGGAATTTCCTCTCTCATTTGGAGTGTCTTTGCAGAAATATCAGCTGGTAACTACATCAGATTGTGCTATCTATAGCTTTGTTGATTTACAGAGTTCTTTAGAAAGTACACACCCAATGTTTTGCTTCACATTAATAACCCTTATAGGCAAACTGCTTAACATACCCAAAATTTGCAGAATGAGGTAGAACATCACCTTTTAAAGTTTAGGTCATTAAAAGTGATAATTGTTTAATTTCAGTATAATCAACTTGAAGTGACCTAACAGAATTATGAAAGTTAGTCTCTAGACTTCCAAAGGAGAACTTCTTCCAACACAAAGAAATAAAAGTTACAAGGGAGTAATGCATTATTTCATTCCAATCCCTACAATTCATGTATTTTATCTGCTTTATTTTTTCAAAATACACTTTGAGTTTATCAATAATGTTAATTCTTGTCTTTTTAACTGTCACTTGTAACAATGGTAAGTGAAACAAGTGGAAATGTAAAAGCAAATGGAAACACTGAATAAACAACTAAGTGTTGTGCTTCAAATATTACAAGTTATATTAATGTTTCTATTAGTTGCATTACAGTAATACCAGCAGCTGCATGGCATATGCCTTTTTCTTTACCAAAATATATTCTATAAGAAAACCAGACAAACCAAAAAACCCAAACCTACTAAGTTTTCTTACTTCTTTTAAAATTATATACTTAGATTCACTTCACATCACATTGAAAAATCTGTGGCAGAGGTTCAATTGAGACTTATTCAGATGAAGAAAAAATGTAGCCAAGTATAGTCATAAAACCAACATCATTAACATAAATGTGCCATGGCTGCTGTGCAGCACAGTAAGTCATCTCATCCATTCAGCTTGCTTTCCTTCTTCCTCGGCACAAATTTTCCCCAGTTGTGAATGGGAGAATGTGAGCAAAGGAGGAGAAAACAGTCAACACTGATCTCAGAGTAAATAAACACATTTCTGAGAAATTAACATTGCAAATGGAAGAGAATTTATGTAATAGTTCAAGTTTACTTTCTTTAAAAAAATCCTTAAAGTGCTGAGTGCAAAAATGCATCTTGGCCTGGATCCTGCACAATGTCTATTAGCCATGGAGAAGTGTTTAGCATTGCTATTCCTTCTCAGCACTTCTGCAAATCTGCAGATTTTTAAGAAGTTACAGCAAGCTTCAAGGAAAGAAGTCACAGATCTACAGATAACAGAATGATTTCTGAAAGCCGTTAGCTTGACTTCTCCTTTAGCAATAAATACTGTGTGTATGATGAAGGGTTTACTTTCCCAGAAGTGCTTATGGGACTTAAGATTGCACAAAAGGGCTGTGAAATGTGTTTCCCTCAGTTCTGGCTCTTTGGTTCCTGGAGTCTCAGGTCACATTCAACTCATAGTTCCTATCAAGCTTTTCCCAAAGGACCTTTGGGCTCCTGCAGTAGCCAAACTTCCCTGGAACAGGAAACTCTATTTACACTGATGTCTTAAAGCCTGGTGCTCATCCATAAAAGGGAAAAAGAATACTTTTAGGAACTGTGTTTTTCTTAACCTTTAACAGACCACAAGTCTAGTCTAAAATGCACATGTTGTAAAAGTGAGTTTTCACAAAGCCAAGAAAAGATATTTCTGAATAAAAAACTCTCATTCCCTTGAAGTGCTTGCAGCATTCTGACAGTATGCAAGATCAGGACAACAACAAAAAAAATTTCTGTGTCAGTTTTCCCTGTCTCATATGAAAGAAAGGCATTAAAATAATAAAATGTTATTATCTTTTATCTGTATCATTTTTGATGCAGATAAATGCTTTTTGGTTTTGAACAGTGAATGGGCAAACTTCTGTCTGAACTATATGTTCACAGGGGAGAACCAAAGCCTTTGTTGAGGAAGACATTCCACCAGAAATTGAAAATAACCCTCACAATGGCAATGTGACTTCTGAGCAGAAAGGTCCTGTAAAATTTGCTTAATATGTGACAAATTACAGCAGGCTGCTGGGAAGATGAAGTAGAAGCAGCTCCTTTTTCCTGCTTGTATTGCGTGTTTCTGTTCCTCACTCCTCTTAATAGACTGTTATTTTATAAAATAAACCATCCATAGGTTCCATTCGTCAAGCAGCTTTTGGATTATTTTTTAAAACTGACATTTTGCTTATAGGATCAATTTAAAAGTCAAAATGAGGATTTTTATTTATTTTAAAGAAAAATGAAGACTTACTGTGACTTCATCTACATCTTAAAACACTTTTTAATTAAAAAATATGTTTCTCTTAATACAAATATGAATTTTGATTTGCATTTTAGTTACTTCAGTGCCAAGGTCAAGTTTTCCTGCCTTACTATGGCTTATAATCACTTCCTCTGTCTTTCCTTCCCCATAACATCTTTTGTGTATTGCTTTCTTTTTTGTCACATCTAAACTGAGTGAGACTGCCAGCTCTGTAGTTTTCTGTAAAATGCCAAGAGCTTTATGAACTACACGAATAGCAACATCTGTCCTATGCAACATAGATGTACTGAAGGCTGCTTAGAGATAGTAAAATAAATCAGTATCTCTACTGATCTCAAGCCTGAAAACCTGATTTATTTGCTTCTGAGTTTCTTGCATGAATGCTACTAAAAGTTAGACAGGCAGTTCAATGCTGCAGGCATCTGAGTTTCAATATAAAAAGCCTCACCTACAAACTTTGTATTCAGGCTGAGATTTTGTTTTAAGAAAGAACTGATGGTTTCAGTAGATGTTGATTAAGTGGCACTACTCTTCTTCCAAAATTCTTATGTCAAATCATATTCCTATTCAATGAAATAAGATATTTCACTTTTGGATTCTTATTCACATTTTTACAGAAATCTGCTTTCCAAATACAAATAAAGATATTTCAACTTCTTTGTAAGCTTCATTTAGCTCCAACAAAGAAATTGAAGTGCAGATGATGTAATCTGATTACAAAGTGAAATTGCATCTCCTAGTCTAGATGTACACAACAACATGAAAGAGAAAGGTGACGTTATTTTGCTTGAGGTCAACTATTGCAATTTCTGGTTTAAAGATGAATGTTGAAACAGCTTGCTTACTAAGAATGGCAAACAGTATCCACGTGACCTTTTCCAAAGAATATTTTAATGTAAGGTCTTTAAAGCTTGAACTATGAGTCCCTGGATGGGCAAACCTATTTAATTCAATTCCAAGTGCTGGATAATTCTTGGCCTCAGACTAGAAGTCTGGGTATATGACAGTTATAGTCTAGGAGACTAAAGAAAGCAGAAGGACATAGGGGTTTTCCATAACTTTCTTTCTCTAATCACAAGGACTCGACAATGTAACATCTCTAATCTGTCATCTAGGAAATGAGTAAGTTCCTAAAAATAATTGGGAGTATCCCAAGGTGAATAAGTGTAGGCCTATATATATAAAAAAAAGATATAGTATCTCTGCATAATGTTACTGGTTTCTTTATGTTGGCATTTGTCCATCTCTGTCTTGTTCTTGTGCTCAATTCTCTTATCTGCCTGAGCCTCATCATCACCTCAATTCTACAAGCTCTTCAAACAGGCTGGTTAGATTTCTCATTACTTCCTATTACTATATTCTTATTTAAAGCTGAAATGTATGAAGAGATAAACTTACTATTAATAGTCCTATTAAAGATTAAAGTCTTATTAAAATGTTGTTCTCTCTCCAGGTTTTAAGTGTCCATAATATTGTGCATGAAAGAAAAGGCATTGCCTATTACTATGGAGATGTTATTTTACCATCTAGATCATTAACTAAACAAGATTAATACATTTAGTTCTGTTCTACACTCATTCTTTTGAACTTTTGATGATTTTCTTAATTTTAAAATATAAAGTCCATGATACCAATTATATAATAGGTATTACCCAAACACAGTGGTTTAGGTTTCAGTTAGAAACTAAACAAACAAACAAACAAACAAACCTGAAAGTGTATCTCGTTAAATATATAAATGACCTTACTAATTTAAAGCTGCAGTTGAGCATCTTTATAAAGCTTTGCACTTTTAAAACTCTTAAGGTACCTAACAGATTCAGTTACAATTGGAAGGTTAGTTTTAAAATGACAGAACACACTCAGACAAAGTACAAGAGATTAATTTTCATTTAGTATCTGGCTAAATAATGTGTTTTTCAAACATTTAGACCACTCTGGAGTCATATTTAGGAAATACCAGGAAGTCTAGTTATATCACAGAATCCCAGAGACGTTTGAGTTGGAAGAGTCTTCTAAAGACCATCTAGTTCAACTCCCTTGCCATGGGCAGGGACATCTTCCACTAGAAGAAGTTGCTCAAATGTGGCCTTGAACAGTTCCAGGAATGGGGCATCTACAGCTTCTTCCAGACCTTTAAACCTCCTAAATTATATACCTACCTTTAACATGGATAATTCCCAGCATGTTCTATTTCAGTGATATAAAACCCATGTATATAAACCAACTATCCTTGCTTTGGTGGTATCTGCATAGCATTAGACAGATAAAACAGTGCTCTCTTCCTTCACCAAAGGGCTTCAATTCTCTTTTGAGTGGGCACAGGAAATTTGTACCCAAGTGTATCACATTCAGATACATTTCTTGATATGCCTAAAAATTCAAGATGCTCCTTCACTCCCATCTGGGACATTCTGCCAAAAAAGCTCTGAGACTTTGTCAAGCAAATAAAAATTCCAGAACTTGTGAGAAATAAAACCAAACCCTTTTTGTAGTTAAAAGATGTTATATAGATTTTAAATAGCTTTCTAACATTCTTTCAAATAATTTAAATTCATAATCATTTTAATTTATTGCTTCATAAAGCAATATTGTATGAAAACAAGACTTTTGCCTCCAAAACTTATCATCTAAGTGTTCATCTATGAATAATTTTGCAACACACTTTGTATTTATATTCACAGGTAAAGAAGAAAGGAGTAAAATCAAAGTATGTTTACTGGGAAGTTGACCAGAAATGACTAAATGTTACAGTCAATGTCTAAGTGTTATGTTGGTTTATTTTTAAACTTGCTATGTACTGAATTTAGGTGATCAGCTATTAAACTGTCAAACAAATCTCCTCATGACAACTAGACATTATGAACCTTTTGCTAGAAGTGTATTTTAAGCAGGGATGTTTAAGAGGAAAGGGTGGAGGTATGAAATGTGTTTGTTTAAAGCTAGTGAACAAATTCACATATAATATGACACTACTGATTTTTTACTAGAGACAAATTTGGAATAGGGATTTTAAAATAAAGTATTTGATCGTCATAAATAGATAATTGTTTTATTGGAGATTTTTCAGAAACATGAGGTCTCAGTCATTTCCTTTTCCCCTTTTTCCCTCATTCTGTCTTATCTTCATTTATAGTGATGTGTTTATAATAAAACTTTTGTGATACGGACATTGGTTAAGCAGCAGGAACCATCTGAAAGTGATTTCATCGGCCACATGAAGCCTGTCTTTTGCACTTGTCCTTGACCTGGATATCGGAGGTAACACCAAAACATGAAGCCTTGGTAGTGAATGCCAAATCATCCACAGAGTTGTTAGCCTAAATTGTCTCTAATTATGAAATCTCCCAAGAACTGTATAACCATTCTTTTGTTTTATTATGTTACTAAAATAAAAATCTAAATCCAAAGTTAAAAAAATTCCCAGAATTTCATATTAAAAATCTTTAAACTCTTAACTAACTGAAAATAATAATGTCTGACCACATCCCTTCCTGACTTGACTTGAGAGGTGAGTAATACTAAGGTCTAGAAAGGTTTTGACAATCACACAAATTCAATGAGATGTTTATTCCCTGCTTGGAAAATTATTATATTCCAAGGGGGGATCTCTAACTTAAGCAGCATAACATGAGCTTTTCCTTTCAAATCAGAGGATATGATCCTAATGAGCCATGATTTCAATACGTCTGTGGAAATCTTTGTGAAAACATACAGGATAACACCATATGCAGTGCTACCAAGGACAATGTGAGAGTGTGATACACTTTTATAATAGTTATTAAAGCCTGTGGTATGTAGATATAAGCAACATTTTAAAAATATTAGTATACAATGAAACACAATGGACATTAAGTTCTATGAGAAAAAGAAATATTTATTCCAGAATGCTGTGACCTCCGTTTATGGAAGGTTAAAATGTGGTAGTTGCAAATACAGCTACAACAGAAGCCACAGTCTGTACCAAGGACAACTTTCTGCTGTCTATACAACAGGGATGCAAGAGAGATAGCTTCCAGAACCAAACACCTACTGTTTCCTTTTGCTATCTACTGCTGTAAGCAAGACAAAATACAGGATGTATAGGTGGCTGCAGTCTATGCTTATACTTCTTCCATCCTTCTACCTCTGGTGTTACCAAATGTCCTTTTTTCCTCACAGTAGGAATTTATTCTCCCCATTCTGTCTCAGCAGTCCAGGAAGTCAGGGCCAATAAAAGACGGGAAGGAAAGGTCAGAAATTGCTAGAGTAGGTGAAAATCTGGCTCTCGGCAGAATGAGAGTGCTATACCTCTCTGTAGTCTACTCAAAGCCTGCATGGCCCTCATATAAAAAATATACTCTAGAGAAGGAACAAAAGAGAACTTGTCCCTTTTAATTAAATTACTTCTTGTTTCTATGACCTGATCAATGTAGATTAATTATTCAGATGATAAGTATCTCCTCCCTATTATGCTACACAATTATTTGCCTGTAGACCTTGTAAATATGGTTATGTTTTTGACATACATCCTAAAGGAGATGTCAGTCATATCCATATTTACTGTTATAGCACGTCATACAAATGATCAAGCAGTAAGACAAGAAAGATCTAGAGAGCTACAGTTTGGGCTTACACATACATGAAACTGCTAAGTACACTGACAGAAATTCAAGAAGTAAGAGTTTCATATATCAGTGAAAAAGTTCTTTTCAATCTTCATTAAAGAAATAAAACATTATAAGTCTTCAGAATGAAAAAAAAATCAAAACAAAATGACGTCAAACTATTGATGTCATAAAGTCTAGGTTTAACTTGCCTCCTAAGAAATGCTCGTGGCTTCCTATGAGATAAACACTGTCTTTCATTGAGACATTGACGTTAGAAAGTGACAGCATAGTTTCTCACTCATCCAAGCAGATGGGCAGTTCACATACTTCAGCAAAGAGTGAAACTATTTTACTACCATCAGTCTTGCACTACCTTTCCATAAAAGGCGCTATGGATTTAGACAATAATGAAATGATAACTACATGGAAACTATATAACGTTTTCCTGATTATCAGGAAATCTTCTACACCTGAAAATCTATTAAAACTTCCCTGAGAGACAAGTCAGTCAGTCATTTATTCATTTTAAGGTTTAAAAAAAATGCAAAATACAGAAGAGGTTTTCTTAAAAAGTGTAATAGACATTAAGCACTGTATAAAGACCTACATGACAAATTTATTTCTTTGTTATGTAAAATTGAGATGTTTGATGTCATCTGATAAACATTTCTGTGCAAAGAGAAAACTGCATTCCTCCAAATAATGCCATCTGAGTAAAAGTATGTAGACAAAACAATGTCACATTATGATGGTTGCACTGGCTTGACTAGTATGAATGATGATTATAAGAGACTTTTTTTCTGAAAAGTGACAAATGTCTTAAAACTTGTGGCTTGTATCTTTTTAATATCTAACTGTTGCACAAACTTCAGCATTATAGACCTTACCAAAACCGCAACTACTGTCTCAACAAAAATTTTGTCCTTCTTGAGACCTGAATTATCCCTTCTCTCTACACTTCACTAAACATAGTGGACATTCCATTATTTACTTACGTAAGGGAATATTTAAGACTAAGTTCTAGTAAGTATGAAAGATGTTTCTTTCTTCCTGCAATGAGATTTGGTTACTGCACAGAAATCAAACAAAAAAGTTAAATGTTTTAACTACTGTCGGTAGAGCCTATTCGTTGATTCCAGCAGGATGATACTCTATCAGACACATATCTTGTTCAAACAAAGCTGGAAATCTCGCCCATGATACCACAACAGACATATATATACAGAAATAACAAATTCTAGATCATGTCTTTAAAATGCTTTCAATAATTTGTATTAAACAGCTATTAATTTTCTACATTTAAATTACTGTGAATGTTTATTAAATATTCATAAGTCAGTTGTTAATATTTCATTAACATTTACAGACATCGAGACCATATTATTCCTCATAACCAACAGGCACATAGCACACCTCAAAAACAAAAGACAGAATGGAGGCAGAAACTTGGATGGTAGACTTCTTGGGGTTTTATTTTAAAGATGTTGTGTAAAATAAAGGTTATTTTTTAGAAGGTTTTCTACCTTTCCTGCCTACAAGTTAGTTCACCTTAAATGATTCTTCATCACTGCTCAAATCCTTAGTATAATTACAATGAAGCCAAGGAACATAATGATTTATTTTTATTATCCTGGTCCTTTAGAAACATGATTAAAATTTATTGCAAAATATATTTTTTGCATTTATTGTAAATAAGTGTTGAATTATTAAACAACTTATATTCTTTTCACTGTAAGACTCTACAAGTGTTAACAGAACCTGAAATAGAAGCTTATTCTCTTGCCCTACGTGACTCATGATCTTGTCGAACATGACAGAAGAGACTAAAAATACAATGCATTACTGCATGCAGTGTCTGTAAATCCCAGGAAAGAAGTAGCTTGAGACATTTAAACAGCTAGTCTGGCGACCAAGGGCTGGTGAGTGTGTCAGCAAACGGCTGGAAAGCGGACAGTTTGTGCTGCTGCTATAAGGACAGGAAGCATGGAGAGTTTCTGCAGCGGTGGTTGGCCTGAGATAATACCATTGTATAAGCAGGCCGAACGGCCTCTCCCAGCGCTGGGAGCCCAGAGCCTGGCGTCTGGCTGCCTGGCCCCCAGCCAGGCCGGGCCCTGGGCTCTGCGGGGAGGGCAGCTGGCCCTCCGGCCGCTCCGCGCACAGCCCAGGCCACACCTCACCTTGCAAAGGAAATCTGGCGAGAGCTCCAGACTTCATGACTTCTTCTTTATGAGTCCCCTCTTTTTTTTTTTTCTTTTTTTTTTTTCCACTTTGCTCTGGTAGTGGTATTCGTGCTGGACTCTCAGAGAACTATTTAAAGTCACAAGCAATAAATGAGCTGATGACAGGATTATTGAGAAAAGTCATACTCTTTGCTACCCCAAAACATATATTTCATTCCTCTCACTTTTTAAACAAGTGGCAAGTTACTATCACCACTACCAGTAATACAGAATAAAAGATTCACGTCAACAGGCAAGTTCTCCAACCTTTTTAACTTTTATCCCTTTTAATTCTAACCAGGCTTATTTAAGATATATGTTCTGTTTAATACAGACATTGTTCTTGCCACACAAAGGAGTTCAAGGATGTGGCATCAGTGTGTTCCCACCCACCGTTTGCTCTGATGGTGTTACATTCTCTGAAAAAAGCATGCAGATCCCAGTGCAAATATTGTGCTTGCCATATTTTAAAATTATATATTTCAGTCAGGATAAGTTAAAGATACTAACTTTCCCTTTACAAAACCTTTGTGAGAAAAAAAAACAACCCACAAAACAATACCAAAACCAAAACCAACCAGCAAATGAAATATAATATAGCATAGATAGCATCTGCTACCTTTGTTCTGGAGAAGCAACATTTTAGAGTCCAGGCAGCTTCCCCAAGCACATCCCTCATATGCCTTCCACACATACATTTACCCACATATGTGAATGCTCATCAGTCTGGATTCAAAGGTCCCCTTAAGGGTTCTGTTGAAACGGCAGCAAAAGGAACAACAGTAGGTACAGCTAACTAGTGAGAATGCCAATATTTGCCTTTCAAAAATATCAGATATTTATTAAAATTGATGGAAATTAATGTAAAATGAGGAATAGATTTCTACATCAGTATTAAATAAACCTGTTCTTGTTTTTATGTTAGTATTAAATAATTTCTCAAACAGCACATAGTACTTTTTTCATAGCTTAATTTTGCCATAAAATAACAGGTGTTATTATCTTCCTGCACTTACTTTATAAAAACATTTTACAGAAGTCTATTATTAAATAATACCAATTTAATTGGTATAGCAGTAGTATTTGATACAGCAATTTTAGGGAGGTGACTTGTGTTTTGAATTTTGGACCTCTAGGATTCACATTTTCAAGCTGCTCTAGAATCAAGAAAGTGAAAAGAATACTTTAGTATCACGTTATATTTTTAAAGTCATGTGACATTCAGAAGGAAAGGCTTCAAAGGAAAACAAAATAAAAAGTTGGTTTAATTAAAACAATGTACATATATTCTAGAAGAATAGCAATAACCTACAGCCAAACACGTATGGGCATCAAAAAATGACTCATTATTAAAAAGGTAAAATTTTAAAGAATTTTTTTTTGTATATATGAGCATATTAAAAATACTTAAAGAATGATGTATCAACATATACAGACACAAGAAAAGAGTAATTCTGGATGACAACACAATACATGTTAAAAGTGTCTGTTTTGGAAATGATACAAAAAAGCCATTGATTATTTCTGAACAATTGAGAAAAATACAGGCATACAGGTTTCTCTCAATTCCTCTAAAAGTTGTAGTAGAGATCAAGTCCCAAAGGGTTAATCTCTTCCCTGTCACATCTATTGTTTCTATGCAGTGACTACAGAAAACCTGGTCAAAGCCTAGACATAAGTGGTAGTAACTCTGCTGTATTCTCTTCTCTAATTGTCTCCTTTGGACTGATCCAGTTGGTTGTCCAAAGATCCAGTAAATATTTGCATGCACAGAGTAAGGTAGTGGCATTTTCCGTGTAGAGCTGGTAACAAGACACAACATCTCAACCCTGTGTCAACAGTGAAAAACAAACAGTGGCTGCTAGTGGCAAACATCAACTTTCCTGCAACAGCCAGCACTCAGGTACTCATGACCGTGACCTACATGCTTTATCACACTTCGATCTGCATTGTTACAGCAGAGACTACAGCAGTGACTGCCCACAGTGCAGCCTTGCAGGCTCTCTGGTCCTAAAGGAATCTCCTTGGTTCTCCCTTCTGTATTTCTGATGGCTTTTACGACTTCATAGAGACATGACAGAAACTACATGATGGGAAATGAGGTATGTCTCAAAAACATGTGCCAACTCTAAAATTCAGCTTAAAATCCAAGAGTAAACATGAGGGTTGCACACACACTACTATTAGTGGTAAGAGTCTAAGGAATTAGACAGTACAGGGCACTCTAAGCTTAGGAACTGAACCAATTATAATGGAGTCAAATATATAGAAACATCTAAATACTGTATTTTACCATGTGCACCTATTTTTCTGTCCAGGAAGAGCCCTATTTAAATAGCAGTGGCAATGTTTTCTCCTACTGAGCTCAGGCTCCTGGTCTGCCTTACAGTTCCATCATCTATTCTGAACAAATGCAGCATAACTTTCAGTAAATTACACATGACTCGAATAATAAGAAATACTTTGCTGAAAGTATCTCTGTACAAGAACTTAAAGTGAAATACAGGATTTGTAGAATCAAGAACCTGTCTCACTAATCTGAGATCAAAAAGAATTAAACTCAGGTCTTGCAAATTTCTCAAGTAATTTGGAATGAATTACTCTTATGAATTGTCAGTCTTTCTGCATTCTCCTGGAGAAAGAAGTTTGAGATGCAGTTTCATATTAATCTACTCGTATAGTATTTTCCACCAAGGATCCACATTACTAAAGATCTTAATACTGGTGTTTTAAAACTCTTAGTATTGGTTAGAAATGAAAGTGAAAGAAAATTGAACTATCAGAAGGAAGTAAAAAATAATACCCTTTTCATTGCCCGCTCCATTTATATAAAAGGAAGATTTTCACAGTTTGCCAAAACCCCACAAGTCAACCAATGCTTAAGAGCAAAGATAGTCCAGGTTTGGGAAACTTTAGTGAAGCTCATAGCATTGTATCTCTACTGGAGCTACTCCAAAAAGCCATTTTATTATAATGCATTACACAGTCCCAATGACGATGCAAACTATATTTGTACTGAGTTTAAAAGGACATGAGAGCCACATTCTGTTCTATTGCCTTCTACAGAATTTATTAGGATCAGCTTGCCAAACATCCCAAAGGAAAACAAAAAATCCTGAGCAAAATAGGTAGTTTTCCAACAGATGAAAGCTGGAACTTGGATGAAAGAAGGAAGATTCTTTAATAAAAACAAGCCATAATCAAGTAAGAGAATAGGTGTAAAAATAAATGTTTATCATGAGCTCAAGAAGGATTAGAAGAGTAGTTGGAATTCTTTCATCTCTGCCCTTTCACCCTTACAAGGCTCAGTCAGAGCATTACAGGATTCAGGTGTGACAGCCTGAGTGATAATTTTAGACCAAAGTGGTTGGCAAGGAATTTTGTGATCAATGTCTTGCAAAGGTTGGTGGCTTCAACACTGTCAGGAAATAACATACTGCAGAAAAGCAGAAATCGATATTCAGATCTGCAAGTAACAAAGATCACACTTCATTGGTAACAAAAAGTCCACAGAAGACATGAAGGGAGCTGAGGAGCCAAAGCTTCAGTATGTTTTGTGGTTACAAACAAAAGCAATTTTTCAAGTGAATTAAAAAAAAACATTTCTCAAACTACTTGCAACAGTCCACCAATAGTACATCAGTGTCACAGTGGTACCTTCTTCGGTATGTTCCCAAGGTTTGCTTGGGTTTCCTCCTCTTGTCAACACTCTTATTTGTTCTTCCACCTCCCCAGTCTTTCAGTTACCTCCTCAACATGCCCACCCACTTCAGTAGTAATCTCTGCCCCACATTTTTCTCTGGTACTACCGCCTCTTCCACATCAGCCTGCTACTGAGTTCAGCAACACCAGCAGAAAACCCAAGATATTAAGCCCTCTTGTGGACTGTTATGATGGGAGCAAGAAGAGCAGAATGAATGAAAAAATGATTGACCTTACAGGTGTGGGCAAAATGTGGAACCTTGACAACACTGGGTTTATTTCCAGTCTTTGTAAAGCGGTATGCTGTAGCATCTGCAGACTTCCAATTACTCTATAGGCTTTCACTTACGCAGCATATAAATTCCTACAATTTCCCTTTCTACTCCTAAATAATTTCTTACTCTTTTCCTCTTCCCCAAATATTATGGTCTCCCTCATCCTATGCCATCTCTTTTTTTTTCCTAACTCTCTGCATTTTAACTGGCCGTTCTTTCTTTCTTCCTCACTCCAGGTTTCCAGAGGGAGTAGAAGAAAAACATGAGAAAGTTCTCTGACCAGCTTATGTAGTTCAAGAATAGTAGAAGAAAAGGCCTTCCTTAGTTTCTGCTACTATATTTTGTGGCACACTCAGTAATGGCAGAGACTCTTACTCTATGTTAGCTTAAAATTTAGTGAAAACTATAAGCATTCAAAATTCCATTTTTTTTTTCTCATGAAAACTATAAGGAAGTATAGAGCCAGGGTAATTCTTTTTCTCACTCCAAACAACTGAAATTTCAAGTCCCAGTGGCAAATAATATAGCTACCAGATTATTACAATTTAATATTAATTACATATCAAAACACTATTACATGACTGAAGAACATATTTTTCAAAATCTCAACTCTAACAGATTCATTATATTCTGATTTTAAAATGAAACAAACAAACAAATACATTATTTTAAAAAACAACACAAAACCAAAACACATGAAAAAATCACCATGAGCCAGAAACTCAAAGGAAATTTTCTGTCCAAACTATTTGAGTGTGGTAACATTAAGAAGATCTTCACATGGAAGTTATTGACATCTGGCCTGGGGCCTGAAAAAAGTGCAAAGTGTTCATTTCCAGTGTGATCACTGCTATGTGATCCAAGAAGGAAATTCCATAAGAAAATTTCATCAGGAAAATTTACTTACAGTTTCTCTACCCCTTCAAAAATGTGACTTGCAGGCCATTTTTTTCTCCTTAATGCTGCAGTTCATATCGAAAATGTAAATGTTTTTTAAAACCTTTGTTCAAAATTTAGCATCCTGTTCCTCAGAAATACAACCAAAGTATAAGCAATCTCACAGCTGCACAAGAGAAAAGATAATTTAGAAGAAAGGTAGCCCTGAGGAGACTAAATAGTGGCAAAAGCCATCCCAGAGTCCTGGACAATGACATTGTCTTTCCCCTGCTTTTGACCTCACATGAGAGAAGAGATGAGGGGAAAAAAATGAAAGAAAAAGAGATGGTTTGTAGTATGATGGCAAAGGGCAAAAGCATATAGTTCTGTATTGCAGCTGATTGTCTTTGAGTCCCTGTGGCAAACACCAGGAACTGAACAGTCCTAGGGAAGATGCTGCCCCTCTAGGCACATTCTGAATGCTAGAGCTTGGAGTGGGGCTTGCAGTGTGACTATTCTTTCCAGGAAGTCTCTACCTGGAAAAGGAATCCACAGTACAATGAAAGATGTAATTGTGCTGATTCACTAAGACAGAGGAAAAGATAAATTTGTAAAAGTATATATTAAAAAATTAACTCCTACCACATTTGGAAAGGAATGTTTTTTTAGTGGAAAATTGCCTTATTTAATAAAAATCAAAAGCGTACAAGAGAAGTGAAACAAATGAAATAAATTTTCTTTTGAAATGAAACAGAATAGCAGGAATGAAAATTGGAATGATGGTTTAAGTGACAAAATAAAAAAGGACTAAAAGGCAAAAATCATGACAAAGGACGCATGTTTTCTGCTTTTCAATGTTATTCCTACTATTCGAGACAACCCTGTATACAGACCATATCCTCACTTAGCATGAACTGAAATTCATGCTAAATAAATAAAATAAAATAAATTATCTCAAATTTGTAACAGATGATTATTTCATTCTATCTGTGCTATGTATTTTTATGTTCTTTGTGTATCTAGCTATAGAAGTCATATTACACACACTTACTTTCTGCTGAACAGTAACTGACTTTTAGACGCCTTATCTGTACAACAAAATCTGGCAAGGAGGAGGCTGATTCCCATACTTGCTGATAGGCATTGCAGCATTACAATGTAAGGAAATAAAGTAATGAAGAATTAACTGAAATCTTTTTAGTAAAGGCACTATTTGAAGTTTTCTATTGCTCTTAACAGCATCTGTAATGTAGCAGTGCCAATTTCTTTTCTCTTCTCGCACACTAGATATACAAGATTCCAGAGGTGACTATTTCTTTTTTAACAACATTCATATTTGGAATTATATGCATTAGTTAACTTGCTGGATATGAACTACATTCCATTCTTTAAGCTTATTTTCACTTGTACTGGGAATAACCCCTTAGACAATGAAGCCCAACTGACACTATATAGAAACAGGCCTCAGTTCATGTCTAGAAATGTTATTTTCAGACACAAGTGCCCATGAAGACCATGCTTAGCACATTTAATGTTTTGAGTATGGATAATGTTCTGTATGATCCTATGAAACAAGTTATAGCAATCAGATTTTTCGTTTTAAGGGTTTTTTTACAGTTTAAAGGATAAGCTTGTGCAGGATGGACATTATGGGTGAGCTACTCATCTTCTGAAATCTTTTGAATTCAGCTAAGCGTATGTATTTAAGAGTAGCAACAGTGTATTAGAATAAATATGGACATCTCAGGACCCCAGAACATTTTAAAATGCATGTACAAAGTCAATTGTCTCTCTTGCTTACATCTTCATAGTTTCCAAATGAACTACATTATAGCACTAAACCTCCTGATTAAAGATAACCTGTTAGTTAATAACAAATAGTACTATTAATTTCATTTAATTTCCTAATGGTGCAGAAGTGGTGAAGATGGGTCACCAGAAAGAAGTTTGCTCCTGGAAAGTTGTATGAAAGAGTGTGGACAAATCCATATTCAGAAAACAACAGTTACTAAATTGGCACTTGTCTGTACTACTCCTTCTTCTGTTGCAGCCTTCTGTACTACTGCACCAATGAAGGTGCAAGGCTGATGTATTTCAGCTGAGTCATTAATATATACATAACCTGGAGAAGTGAAACTGGAAGAAAATGACTACTGCAATGAGACATGAAACCAATTCTTTTCTTTTTCTTGTTCATCAAGTTTAAAAGAAATTAAGTCTTCAGGAAGACTAAAGTATAACCTCCACAGTTTTGCCCAAATTCTCCACAGTCCTCCATGCTTAGAGCATAGGACAGAGGAAAATAAGCTCAGTCACTGGAAGGTTCACTTTGTCATGTGTTAGGAAGGTAAGAACAGTATCTCCTTCTTCTGTGCTACTGATGAGAGAAACTTATGGACAGTTTCCATTCAGAAAAGGAGTACAGAGACAGGCAATCTCAACTAAGGCTTACAAATCAGTAACAACCTGGAAGCTGGGACTCTAGGATTTATAACATCTTTAACTGTCCTAACAGAGAGTGCTGTTAAGGTGATTTTCCCCTTGGAATTTAATTTGTATCATACATCTGTATGGCATATCTGTAAACTCTTAAAAATCAATTCTTAAACACAGTTATTTTATTGATGTAATACTCAAAATTGCCCGGGAAAGGGAATCTTGCTTGCAAATGATCTCATATACTAAAATCCATCTGTAAGCTCAGAGACATGTTGTGCCTCTCCAATATCCACACTGAAATAGCTATACCATGGAAGTTTTAATGACAGAAGACTGAATAATAGAGAAAGACTTGTTTTGTACCAGAAGTAAAAGAATGCAAATGGAATTTAAAGATTTTTGATTTTTAAGTTTTCCCAAATTTGTGATCCTGTTTCTACTGTCTCATCATTATTTTCATGTCTCTCATGCTATAACTGAGCATTAGCACAACCAGCTCCATAACATAGCTGTAGCAGGTAATCATCCTTTTTTTCTAGATTTAAGTTGCATCATTGTAAATGATTTATTCTTAAAACTGTTTTTCTTATAGAAATTTAAATTTTTTCTCACAAAAAAACCCAAAACAACAACAACAACAACAAAGTTTTATCGATTTCTTTGACCTGGTGGAATTTAGTTCAAACTTTCATGTATTTGTGGACATTTTTTTTCCAGGACATGTTCATTACAGTTTTGTCTCTGAGGTCTAATGAAGTTAATGAAGTTAAAAAATACTTTACTCCACTTTACTCCATAGCACCTCTATGGAGTAGGCAATTTTCCATAGCATCTCTACAGAAAAAGAAACTTTCCACCAGGACATTAATGAAATTTTTCTAATTTTATTTTTAAATTTTTTATGTCCAGTTAATTTCTAGTCAAGGGGCACAAAACTCTAATTTCTTCATTTCACACTGAAGAAGATAGTTTACTCTAAATCAGGTTATAAGTTTATTTAGAAAAGATGTTTGATTTGAAGAAGCAGGCACTTGGTCCGATACGCTATTTTCATATTCACAGGTATTTTTTACAGGAGATGCTGCTCTGTCTAGGCAAGGATACTTAGAATAGCATTAGCCCTACTTGTTTGTACAATCCTCCAACAGTATCAACCTGTGCTAATCTTTGCACAGGTTACAAAGCAATTCTGGCACATCTTTAATATAAGCAGGCCTGGTCTTTTATTCTCAGCACAGGCAAGACTCTAACAAATCAGTGAACCAGCAATTTGCCTGGCTACAAAAATGTAAGGTTTTGTTACATTCTTAATTTAATACCTACATCAAGGACTGAAAAGCCTCACTCAAAGTATAGTTCTTATGTTCTTAGTTTTTTAACCTAGCTGCACAGCTAAGCTTGATGTGCCATAGATTTTTTTTTTTAAGAAAAAAAATGAGCCACAAGTCCAAAGTCACAGGGCTACAAGAACCTATTTTCAATTTTAAAGAAGAACTGTGAGAAAGCACTGTTCCCTAGCCTACAGAAACTGCCATCAAACACAACTGAAGGAAGAAGACAACAGATCAGCAGCCACCACCGCAAAGAAAATCTTCAGCCTGCTCATACCAAAGTGAGCATGCTGACATTTTCATGTGGTTGACTAACTTTTCTTTATGACTACCATAAATTTAACTTGTTATAATTACTGTCAATAAAATTAATGAAATTACAGGCTGCTCAACAAAAGGAATATCAATCTGTAGCATTTTATTAGGTCAGTAAGACCTTAATTTATCATTGGTACATTTTGTGTAAGGCAGGGATTTGGCTCAAGATTTGTAGCTGTTGTAATTTCTTAAAGTTACATTCCAGGATCTTAGAAACATCTCACATATTGATCCTGCTTGCTTGATCAAGAAAAAGCTTCACAAATTAAGCAGAACTTCTAAAAGACTGTCCAAAGGCTTAGAATACATTCAGTCCTGAGCCAAATACAAAAAGTATAGCAGTTAAAAAACAAAATGCAGTAAATTTTCAGTAACTGCTAATTTAGAAAAGTATCTTAACTGCAACCCTTCCTAAAAAGGGGTGCAAGGTTTTCCACTGTGGAGCAGCAACCATGGAGAAGTCTATACTGCTTTTGTTTCCTTTTTACTGTAAAACAGCAAGGAGAATACTGAATTTTTTGCATTTGTGATGCAATATTTCCTTTTTTATAATTAGCCTGAGGTCACACAAAGCCCTTTTCAATATTAAAAAAGCCATGAACAACATACATTAAAAATCCAAGCAACTCAACGGTGTTTTATCTTCCTGTGTTACATGACAAAAATTGTTCCTGGTGATTGCACAATGAGCTAATAATTGAATTGCTTTAGAGATACTTTGATATTTCAACTAATAATTGAATTGCTTTACAGCTACTTTGACATTGACTGTCTAGTCTAATTCTTGAGTCCCAGACAATGCTGACAATAGGAAAAATACTGGATTTTCACTTCTGAAACTTTGGCTGATCTTACTTTCAAAACTATCTTAATATTTTAGTAATCTGCCTTCCTTTTTAAGCCATCTTCCAGGCATTGAAGAATTCAAATTTTGGTCAATGGGACTTAGACTTTATATTATGTGAAACCACAAGCACTAACCTTAAAAGATGCCCAAGAAAAACACTTAAACAAATAGCTCTACAGGTCGTACTGTTATCTGACTTAATAAAAATAATTTATTTACTTCCTAAAGCCTTCTGACCTTGCTGTAGTAAAAAGACAATTTTGGCAGGTTATGTCTGATGATCACAAGTTTCTATGAGCAGTCTGTGCTTTCAATGAAACAATGAGGTGCTGTTCACCATAATGGTAAAGGCCTAAACTTATTCAGATTTTTGTTTGTTTGTGTGGTTGGTTTTTTGTTTTTGTTTTTGCTTTTTAACTCTGCTGATTTCAGCAATCAGCAGAGTTGCATCAGGTTTTTTGGTTTTGGTAGGGGAAAAAAAATAGTGGATTTCTGTTTGGTTTGAGTTAGGGTTTTTTGATTTTTAGCTCACATCCACTTCAAGCAGTCTAAACTGAATAGCACAGACAGCTTACACTGAAGTTGTGTTGCCGACGGAAGGAAGACACAGTCGCTCAATATGAGTGATCAGTATGCTTCGTTTATTAATCGTGCTTACCCAATATTTATACTCTAGTTAATTAACTCATACATAGTGCAAAGCTGAGCTCCTAATTGGTACATATACAAAGGATCAGTCCCTCCTGCTTTTCCCATGCCTTTCTTACTGCAAAAACAACCTGTTATTGTATAATTGCAACAGCCAAAGATAGTGTGGCCTTGCCTCCCCAGCTACACCAGCTGTGTGCTATGATTAGCACATTCCTCCTCAGTCAGCTGCAAAACATCTAGGTGCTTTTTCTCATGCAACCAGTTTCCCACAAAGTTGTGTACTGATGCAGGTATAATGGTGGAAGTAAGTGGTCTAATACTAGGTGAAAGTACACTTCCATGGAGA
This sequence comes from Urocolius indicus, assembly GCA_013401255.1. Lineage (NCBI taxonomy): Eukaryota > Metazoa > Chordata > Aves > Coliiformes > Coliidae > Urocolius > Urocolius indicus. The sequence continues at coordinate 138,614 of WBNH01007164.1, read as the reverse complement.
GTTTCTTGCTTCAACCTAAGTATCTCAGAATAAATATTGTTGAAACTAGATCCTTGTCACACACTTGTTCCACTTATAAAGAGATATTTTCTATTGGATGTCCACAGTTCTACAAGACTCGTGGAAGCCCTCTTATTTAATTAAGCAATAAAATTAGGGATTTAATCCAATAAAACCTGATAAGAGTAAAAATGTTTAATAGCATTTTTCACAACACTATAACAAGCTGAAGTGTAATGCTAATAATCTAGATACACAGTTTTAAAGCCATTTAGATTCTGAAAAAAAAATGTTCTTCTCCTTGGCTGGGTTTGAAGAGAAGAGATTGGGCTAGAACTCTTTCACCTATTTGGAGGACATCTTATAAATGCAAGTACAACAGCTCCATGACATATACCAGTTGCTACAGACTGACAATATAAATCCATATAAACAGACCCAAAATGGTAGGCAACCTCAAGTAGGAAGGAGATAGTGATCATACTCCTGAAGGGTCCAAGTGCCATCTTTCTACAAGCCACCTGATAATCAACTGATATCTCCACCAAAACAAAGTACTTCAGAGCTATTAGCTTCCAGAAGCTACTAAGGTGTTATGCTTTTTCACTACACCATATATTACAGAATTTGGACCAAATAAATTTTACAAGCAGAAATTTCAATTGGATAATGACTTTACTCTTGAAAAATATGTGAAATGAAGCCATTAGTTTTATGGAGAAAATCCAGAACCGATAGCAAAAAGTTTATTGCAGTGGAATAGAGTAGCAGCATAAAGTCACGTTATCTTTTTTTTTTACTAGCTGAAACCTGCTGTGGGAAAAAAATCTTTTTCAACCCAACTGTTTAAAACAGAGTAAGAGCAGACAAAATATACTAGGCTGAGATGACACATCTACTGTACATCCTCTGGCAAGCAGGCCCCAATATTCTAGACAACACATAAACAAGTGTCTTTTTACAGAGGGACAGAATGGCTCCAGTTGCAAATCATAGCTTTCAATAACAAAGCAGGGAAGTGAAAACTCCAGTTTATTTACAAAGCGTACGTGCTACAAATGACAGAGATAAAAGCCTTTCCGAGAAGAAACTCAAGGAACTTATTAGCTTGTAGCCTTAGAATACTCCCTTTGATATACATTAAAAGTAGAGATACATGTGTCACAAACCAGTTGTGAAACTGTGGCAAATGGTAATTTGAAACCTTATGAAAAGGTATGGTAAGAAAAATGAGAGTATCTGTATCTATCTTGAGAAAGTGAAAGCTGTTCTAGGGATGACAATTTCAGCTTTTGAAAGGAAGAAAGAAATCCAAAGGTTTTTCATGGCTCAATATTTGATGGGTCAACTGCAAGACAACTTTAAAGTCGGGAGACTGAAGGAGTTTGCAACAGGAAGGAGAATCACAGAGGAGAGTGGAAGGAAAAAAATTGAATGGTCCTGCATAGTTCGCACCTTTCAAAAATTTCTCATGCAATTTCGCCATCCTGTTAATTTCCTCTCATTCCTCATTAACACATAAATTACACAGAGGTAATTTGTCATGAGAATGTCTATCTAGAAGTCCATTGTAATTAAGAAAAAAAAAAAATTCCACAAATCAGCAAAACTCACAATCTGTTTTATAGGTATTCAAACTACCTTATTACACTTTCTAGTTTTATAATCCATGAGGAAATCTTTGTTATAAAATTCATTTTTCAAGTTTTCCTGATAGTAGAAGTACAACATGTAGAAATTTACCACAAGTTTTGATGTCTTCCATTCAAATCCAAAAAAACCAACATCAGAGTTTTTTCTTTCAGCATGCAGGTGCTGAGGGCCACACTCTCCTCACATCTCCCAGACAGGGCTAGGGCTGTCATCTCCCAGCAACCCACCATTGCTTCCCTGTGGGATCAGTCTCCATACTTCATTTCCTTTGCCCGTTTCCTCCAAAACAGGCCTTTTCAGAGGGCTGTTACTCTTCAGAGCCTCTCAGTGGCCCAGCCACCAGTGGGTACAGAAGGTGGAAGGAAGGAGCAGCCATGCCAGTTGAGGCCCTTCCAGGTGTCGTTTGAGCCCTGTGAGCCTGCTGCTTACTCTGAAATACAACCCAAGATGGGAGCAGGAAGGACTAACTCACTGACCTTGCTTGCCGTAGGCATCTTAGCCATTAATAACTAGACCGTATCACCTCTTTGATAGAAAATAAAATCTGAGACGATAGGGCTGCATGCTGTCATCTGTTGCGAGAGGCCCAGCTGCTGCTTGCAAGCAGAAGCTGCTGGATCACCAGGCAGAGCAGGAACCACATCCCTTCTGCATCCAATGCATTAATGTGAGGTCAGGTTGAAAGCAATGCTGTCATATGAAGTAAATGAACACTAATAAACAGGAAGGGTTGGAGGTGCCTGAGTTTTGCACTTAAATCTGGGATTTGACCTCTTTTTCTGCACACATTCCTTCAAATGAACTGCTTGAATAAAAAAATGATCTTGTGGAAAGTTTCTACATAAATTTTGTTATTAAAAATCATGACAAAATAGATACTCAAAATTTGGCACTCAGTACTCTTTTTGGGGTCATAAATATTTCAATGGAGGAAAAAACAGCAACAGAAATTCCTGAGAATTTCCCTACAATTAAGAAAAAAATAAAAGATACAAAATTTATTTTATTTCAAACTTGGCTTTCGGTTAACAAAGGCATTACATAGCATAAATCCTTTTCGATATGTGTCATGTATTGCCTTATTTTTGGACAATTGGGCATTGGCTGCAGCTGTTTTATAGGAAACAATGTTTAAAAAAGCTAATTTCAAATATTCCTAGGGAAGTGGCCAGAAGAGAGTATAAATGGCAAGGATATTCATCAGACACTGGCAGGAGCAAAAGCATATTGTGATTGGGATTTTAACACATTTCAGAAGTCTGCTGCCTGAGATAGTTTTGTGATTACATACTCACTCATCTATTTCCCCTCAGTGTTTATGTTGGAAGGATAGCATGTTATTTTGAAAGACATGAAGAAAAAAAGGAGGTTGCAGAGGAAACCGTAGCAACTGGTCCTGATATGGAGTAATTTAACACTGAAACATATAAGCAAAATTCACAGGTTAAATGTTAAAAAAATGAATGTGCAATACCAGTGGTTTAATGCTTTCAAAGATTGTGTGTTATTATTGTCCCGAAGGTAGAGCAAGTCTTCCCCTTGAAGACCCTGAATTACAACATATGTGTAGATCTTCCTGTTGTTTTGAGAGGATGAGATTTGCTTTGTTTTGTAAGAATAAAATATTCCCTTCAGATCAGAGGCCAAGTCTGCATACCTCTATAGACATAGGTGTGGGCATTGCCTATACTGGCATTTCCTCTCCACTTTCCAGTTGTGTTGTTGAAAGAACATATCTGTTATGCTCCCTGTATTTCTTCTGATTCAGGTAATTCCTTCTATCATCACTTAGCTGGTACATTATAAAGAGAATTGGAGTCTTTTTGATACTGTATGCCACTCAGGACAGGGCAGGGCCTACTTCCTAATACTGAAATACAGCACAGTGTCAGACAAGAATTGCTTGGCAGTCTTGCCAACCCAATGTCTTGAAAAAGTATGATTTTCTAAAACTACATTGAAAAAGAGTTCTTTAAAGAAAGAGAATCTTATCAAATCATAGAATCACAGAATCTCAAGGGCTGGAAGTGAAAGATCATCTAGTATAACCCCCCTCTGCCAGAGCAGGACCACCTAGAGTAGGTCACACAGGAACTCATCCAAGTGGGTTTTGAATGTCTCCAGAGAAGGAGATTCAACACCCTATCTGAGCAGCCTGTTCCAGTGCTCCCTCACCCTCACAGTGAAGAAATTCTGCCCTGTATTTCTTTGGAACCTCTTATGTTCCAGCTTATACCCATTACCCTTTGGCCTGTCTTTGGACATCATTGAGAAGAGCGTAGCTCCATCCTCCTGATACTTGCCCTTTTATTTTTTGTAATCATTAATGAGATCACTTCTCACTCTTTTCCAAGCTAAAGAGCCCCAGCTCCCTCAGCCTTTCATCATAAAGGAGACGCTCCACTCCATCATCTTTGTGGCCTTGTGCTGAACTCTATTCAGCAGCTCCCTAACCTTCTTAAACTGAGGGGTCCAGAACTGGACACAGTATTCCATATGAGGTCTCACAAGGGCAGAGGAGAGGGGAAGGAGAACCTCTCTCGACTTACTGCCCACAGCCCTTCTAATACACCTCAGGATGCCATTAGCCTTCTTGGCCACAAGGGCACATTGCTGGCTCATGGTCATCCTGCTGTCCACCAGGACCCCCAGGTCCCTTTCCCGTACACTACTCTCTAAGAGTTCATTCCCCAACCTTTACTGGTACGTGAGGTTATTCTTTCCCAGATGCAAGACTCTACACTTGCCCTTATTGAATTTCATTAGATTTCTCCCTACTCAATTCTCCAACCTGTCCAATTCTCGTTGAATGGCAGCACAGCCTTATAATGTGTCAGCCACTCTCTCCAATTTAGTATCGTCAGGAAATTTGCTGATAGTGCCCTCTGTTTCCTCATCAAGATGATTAACGGATATACTGAACAGTATCGGTCCTAGCACCAACACCTGAGGGACTTCACTAGATACAGGTCTCCAACTAGACCCTGCTCCATTGATCACCACTCTCTGCCTTCTTCCCTTCAACCAGTTCACAATCCACCTCACTACCTGATCATCCAGCCCACATTTTCTCAGTTTTGCTGCCAGGATGCTGTGGGAGATGGTGTCAAATGCTTTACTGAAGTCAAGATAAACCACATCCACTGCACTACTACCATCTATCCACCTGGTTATGTCTTCATAGAAGGCTATCATATTGGTCAAATGTGACTTCCCCTTGGTAAAGCCATGTTGATTGCTCCGAATGACCTTCTTGCCCTTTAAATGTCTGGAGACAGAGCCCAGGATAAGTCATTCCATCACCTTTCCAGGAATGGAGGTGAGGCTGACTGGTCTATAGTTTCCTGGCTCCTCCTTCTTACCCTTTTTGAAGACTGGAGTGACATTTGCTTTCCTCCAGTCCTCAGGCACCTCTCCTGCTCTCCACGACTTACCAAAGATGATGGAGAGTGGTCTAGCAATGACTTCTGTCAGCTCCCTCAGCACCCATGGGTGCATTCCATTGGGGCCCATGGATTTATGGACACTCAGATTGCTCAGGTGATCCTTAACCCAGGCATCATCAACCAAACACAACTCCTCCTTTAACCTGACTTCCTCTTGAGTCTGGGGCTCCTGAGAACAGTCTCCAGCAGTGTAGACAGAGGCAAAGCCAGCATTCAGTATCTCTGCCTTCTCTGTATCTGCTGTCACCAGGGCACCTGTCTCATTTAACAGTGGGTCTATATTGCCTCTAGTATTAGTTTTATCTGCAATGTACTTGAAGAAGCCCTTCTTGTTGTCCTTGACCTCCCTTACAAGGCTCAATTCCAATGGGGCTTTAGCTTTCCTAGTTGCCTCCTACATCCTCTGACAACAGCCTTATATTCATCTCAAGTGTCCATCCTTTCCTTCCATGATCTATAGGCTCTCTTCTTCCATTTGAGTTTGCTCAACAGCTCCCTGTTTAATGATGCAGGTCTCCTGGCTCTCTTTCCTGATTTCCTTCCCGCTGAGATGTTCTGATCCTGAGCTTGGAAAAAGCGATCTTTGAGTAGAGGTCAACTATTTTGGGTCCCTTTATCCTCTAAAACACTGTCCCATGAGATGTTCTCTCGCAATTGTTTGAAAAGGCCAAAGTTGTCTCTGCTAAAGTCTAGAGTTGTGATCCTGCTCGGTATTCTGTTCCTACCATACAAGACCTGAACTCCACCATCCTCATGGTTGCTGCAGCCAAGGCTGCCCTCAGCCTTCACTGCTTCAACCAAACCCTACTTGCTTGTGAGAACATGATCCAGTAGTGCTCCTCTCCTAGTTGGCACATCCACCATTTGCATTAAGAAGTTATCATCGATGCACTGAAGGAACCTCCTAGACTGTAAGTGGCAGCTGTGTGGGCCTTCCAGCAGATGTCTAGGTAATTGAAATCCCTCATAAGAACCAAGGCCTGTGATTTTGAGGCTGCTCCCAGCTGCCTGTAGAAGGCCTCATCAACTTCCCCATCCTGATCAGGTGGCCTGTAATAAATACCCACAACAGTGTCACGCATGCTAGCATGACCCTTAATTCCAACCAACAAACTCTCAACTTACCCCTCATCCTCACTTGGACAGATTTCAGTACATTCCAGTTGCTTTTTCACATAAAGAGCAACACCACCTTGCCTGGCTGACCTGTCTTTCCTAAAAAGGACATAGTCATCCGTGTCATGGGAACTGTCCCACCATGACTGTGCATTTGCCACCAGATCATAGCCCCTTGCCCATAACCAGACCTCCAGCTCCTCACCATGCAATTTTCATTGGCATAGAGGCATTTCAAGAGGGAAGCTAATCACATAGGTTTCACCCCCGGCACTGGCTTGCCTCTACCCAGATTTCATACACGCTTTAGGGAACTCAGAAACCAAATAAAATCGCTTTCTTTTCCTGTAGTCATGGTAAAATTTAACTAACAGGATGATGAAAAAACTTATACCTGGGGAAATAGTTGTCATTTTAAAAGAAAAGCAAAGAACTCTGTCTTATAACATATCCTCTGTCTGGATGAACTTTCCATAGCATGACAGGATTTTCCCACTGACTTATCAAAAACAGTAGTCAACACCTTCTTTCAAACAGTGAAGTAGTGAAGTTGCTAACAGATGAACTTCTAATATACAAGATTAAAAAAAAGAAGAAATAAAACACTGAGGTCTTCAATTAATGGAGTGAAATTGGGGCAGATGAAGTAGTGAGTCAACATCCTTCGCCTCAATGTTTGTAGGTTATGCACAGGCGGTGTGATAGGATAGATGAAGACATGGCTAACGTAAGGAAGGCTTATGGTGAGAATAAAGTCTCTAAAATCATATGAAATATTGTTTATATTGCTCCACTTCACATTGGAAATTACTTCCACATCTATCTAGGACAACCATAAGCAGGAATGTAACCCCAAACATTAAAAGCCTGAGGCACCCATTACCAGCTTTACACAGCTTTACAGCTAAATGCATATTTTAGATAAAAGACACAAGAAAAAAAAAATCATCTTTTGTACAAACCTGTAATACCTAGGAAATATGCAATACATGTCTTTGGGAGTTAGGTTTAAAATATTTATCAGCAGTATATGTGATGCAGTCAAAAGAAAGCAAAAGAGAGAAGCCATCCAATAGGATCCCAAACAGTTCACAATCAGACTTGCATTACAACTGTAGTAATTTTCACAGGAAAAAGCAGCACTTCAGCTGAAAGTAAAAGAGAGAATGACACAAGTGCATGAATTCCTGTAGTGAAAGATGGGGGAAAGTCCCTGTGTTGGAGGATCCTTTAAGTTTAATAAACAGATCCTGGAAGAAACCAAGGTAAGCATTCTGCAAATTAACTTCTTTTCAGTTACTCACAACCCCATGCCATAAATTTACATTTGGGCAGTCCAAACAAGATCTCATGGAAGTTACTGTTACTCCACTAACTTGGATTTAACAGCTTTCTTAAATTGGTACATGTGAGTCAAAATCATGTTTGAAAGCAATTGTCCTTGCTCAAAGCTGAAAATAAGTTCTACTGTAAAACAAATGTAATTATGTCTCTGCAGAAAGGAACACGTCCAGAACGAACATGAAGTTGGTTGTAATCAATGACCTTTTGCGAAATACCTTGAACTTTCTTTTGTTGATGGGCCTTTCTAAAAGTATACTGGGAGCCATAGGTTTCTGGCTTGTACCCATTTTAAACATTGCTTATCTCGCAGTGCTACAATCTGTTATCAGATGACCCTGTGCTCATACACAAACACAACCACTATCAGGCACAGACAGGCTATAATCTGGCAATAACTTTAAAAAACAGATACAAACACAATGTGTAGGGAATATTAATAAACTCAAGGAATTCTGGCACAGAATAAGACTACCAATAAGGATTTGGAGGGAAGTCTAGTAAGACATGATAAAAGTCCACTTAAATTTCAGTCCTATCCATATGACATAAAACATCCTAAGTAACTACTGCCACCTGAAGTGCTCTCTTTAGAGCAGGTCAAAATGCTTTTGCCTTATCTAGCTTTTGCAAATGTGATCATTACCTTGTTTTATAGGATTATATTGTGTCTAATAAGTTAGTACATAGACATTTGTACAAAACCAGTCATTTAATTACAACCATTATTCTTACTTTGGAAGAAAAGTCTTACAAGAAAGATCCTTCCTTTAGCATATATTACAGGATAAATTTGTCAAACTTTAGAATTCTTCAATAGCTGTAATAGGAGCTAGATTTTTTCAAAGCCACACTGATATAGCAAGATATTTACGGTGCGCTAATTTGAGCAGCTACCATGGTTCATAGTCTGGTTTATGTTCACAGTCTCTCGTAATACAGTCTTCTCAAAAATGGCACTTTGTTGTACTAACTTTCAATAGAAAGTCAGAGAATTGTTTACTCTAAAATCAGGACTATTTCCCTGCCACATGAGAATACAGCACGCAGTATCTCTTCTCATACTGTATCCAACTTTAGGACCCAGAGGACACAATGCAACTACACAGTTAAAAGTCACAACCAGAAAACAGAGCAGGGCACAGTGATGGGACTGATATGTTCAGTACTGAGCCTGAGCTGATAGCACATATATTTAATCTTCGTATTACTCTTTAAATTATTTAAAAATATTATCTCCCTCTCCTGTTTTGGATCAAACCTTGTAACACGTTTATGTCATATTACCAAAAGCAAATTCCAGAAAGTTTGGTCAGCAAGTCTTTGTGGCATTAATAAGGATCACTTAGGCGCTACTCTTACCAAATGTGAAAATAAATGGTATTCCACTTAAACGGTGATTGCTCTTTCTGACCTTATCCCTCAAGCTGATGCAAGAGTTCCTGGAAAACTTCAAGCTATGACGTTTTAGAGATAGGCTTACTTAAGAGAGCATGAAAGATTTTAAGGCACTGAATATCATTTTTCCTTGATACGTGAAGCACATTCCTTTTTTTTTTTTAAAGATCTCACTAGTTTATTTGCAAAACTGTTTGAAAATAATAAACATTGTTCAGAGAAGACTTTAATTTAAAGAATCCAATCTCTAGATTGAGCATTCATCTAGGTATTTTAATACAGATACTCTTCTCTCTTTGTTACCATGACATCACTGATTACAGTATTCCAATTGACTAATCAGGAAGGAGGCTATGCCCAAACTGGATGAGGTTATGAGTCTAAAGTATTGTTATCTTTTTCTGCTAAGGAAAGTCTGGTCAGGGAACTCCCACTCAGGAATTCTTTCTTTCTCCAGCTGAAGGGAAGTTGAGGTTCCAGTTCCATTTGCTTTATCACATATGCTGGTAGATTGCACCCGTGCTTATGCTGTGAAATAAACCCACACATTGTCCTGTATTACCATAAAATATTTGTATTTCAGTAGCATCCAGAGGTCTCATAGCACCTTAACAAATGTGGGAAAACACATTTCTTCCCTAGAGATATTTATTCTCTTAATAATATCAAAAGAGAATATGGAAAAGGAAACAAGAGAAGGATATAATCACATTTACATACATTTTTTGTTAAAATCCACATGACCAAACCTAGGCAGTCAAAATTGCCAAGATAAAAAACTATGTGACAGAAGAAGGATTCCCACATAGAACAATTTATCAAAATCTAACTAAGATTATTCATCTGAATATGGGCTATAGACAGTTTGTATAACAGTAATTAAAAAAAAAATCAGAATGGGATTAAAAAATCATATATGGGATAGTATAAACTATACAGAATATAAAAATCAATATTTTTATCAAGAAAAATCTATACCTAAAGAATGAGTTATCAAATATCTGATAATATTTATTTTCCAGTAGTAAAATTGATACAGTGAAAAGTTATTTTTCAGAATTCAGTTAACCTTAAAACAAATATTTAATTAGCCTTACTACCATCAAGTATACAGATTCTTTTTCATGAGTGATGTCAAGACAATTTTCTAAAATGAGTTAAATCTAATTATCTTTTAAAACCAGAGTAATTCTGCTGTATTCTAAGATGCCACTAAAATTTACACTCATTTAATGAGTTATTATCCCTACAGTCATATAAAATTTAAAGGCTCATGGTAATGCACTTTTTAGTTCCTATGAAAGCATCAGTGATAAACAGTTTTGTAAGTGAAGAATTGCATTGCTGCACTGGGGATGCAATTACACTGCATTTTGATGCACCCCCTTCATTTGTTTTACACATTGAAGTTTTGCAATATTCTCCATTTTGTTAAGATCAAGGAGACATATTCCTCAATTGATCTAAACTGTCATGGGGCTGTTAAAGTTATCGCAATGATGATTTCAACATCTGACAAGATGGATTCTCAGACTGCACAAAAGTGAACCTAAAAGTAACTGGAGAATTTTCCTTTCCCCTTTTCCTTCCCTTCCACAATTTTTTTGGTTGTTTTATTTATTTCAAATAACATATCTGAAAGAAAAAAAATTATATCAGTAGGAAATTACTGAGTCATCTGCAGATGATAGTTGTTTGTAAATGTAAAGGTAAGGATATTTCCATTTACTGAATTTAAATGCATTCCAAGTGGCACAGCCAGTACAGTGTCAAGTTTTCTACCGCGATAAGGCTGAAGGCAGGAAGCCATGAGAGGTCAGGAAGGAAGCACTATTGAGCCTGAAAGACGACCGAACAGCAAAAGGCAGCAATAGAGTCTGGTGTATCTAGGCTGTGTAACAACTGCACTATTTTCCAAATATAAACACCCACAAATGCAAAATTGCAGCTACTCTCCCTTTAAATTTATTGGAGCAGGGCAGGTGGAGGGAGAAGTAAGAAAAAAGTCCTTGTTTGCTGTGTTTGCCTTTTGCTTCCAGCACCTTTTAAGGGGAAGAGGGAAGGAGAGGAAGGCAACAGGGAAATTACTATTTCACATAAACATTTCTTCTGGGATGCAGACTAATTTGTTTATAGCTATTCGGCTTGACCCCGAGCACACCAAAGGAAATGACTTTAATACTGGTTTTGATCCATCATACCAGAGATTAATCTGAGTGGTTTAGTTTGCATTGGTGTGTTTCCAAACATCACCAACATCACCTGCTTCCCAATATACTGCCCGATGGGAAAATGGTCAGAGAGCAAGTTAAGGAGAAAGGGAAAGCTCTTACAAAGTTTGGCTTGTAAAAGAACCACATGGAGGGACCTCTGTATTACAGCACCAAAGGTTTTCAAAGCAGGCTACAGAGTCCAGCTAAACTGTGATGCCAAGGGGGTTTCCCACCCCATGAAATGAGGGGATTTACATTTTCTTCCTTTTCCATCATGTGATAAAATAAATACATTTTACATTTTTCCTTTGAAAATGAGAGAAAGACACACAGCAGGAGAGCCATTTGCCTGCTTAAGTGTTGATTTACTTGCTATTTTACTTACTAAGGTTGAAATTCTTGCTCTGCTATTTGCCAGTGTTGGGGAGTTGGAGGGGGTTGGAGGAACCTGGCAATCTGACTTTTCATAGTTTTTAAATGTCTTCTCTAGAAGAAAAAAAAGATGCTGAAAAAGACCATCTTAGAATAGCTGTTACCTGGTAGGACACCCCTGAAGGAGAGGGCAGATCCAGACCAGAGACATAATCATGATCATGAATCAGATCGCGCTAAGATTTGTCATATATCTCATTTATTCTTACTGTCACGTTCAGGGGATAGCAAGTAGCCTAGAGTGAGTTAGTACCTTTCTTGGTCTCACTGTTATTTTTTTTCGGATTTTTCATGTTCCTCTGATTTTAAAAGTTCTGTCCAAATATTCTTCACTGGCTCTAACATTTAACTATGTATCCTTAAAGTCAGTTAATGTAAAAATATATGGTAATGTCCTAATGGTTCTATGACTTTCAGACATAGAGAGATTTCAATTTTGTTGCTACTATTTTATGCTTATATAGTTAAACAGAAGCCAGATAATTTACTATTGTACTAGGTCATCTAAAACATAAAGAGTGTAAGCCAATGCTCACTCCCTTAATGAAAGCAGGATATCAAAAAGTATCAGCTCCAAAAAGCTGTCAAAAATACAATCGCTCACAGTAGAAAACTTGTACATGTGCTTTGTGATCTGGGCCCAAGTAAGTGCAGAGGAACTCATTCATGCTATGGGATTGCTCAACTGCACTCCCTCACATTACAGAATAAAAATCAAGAAGCTTATCCATCCTACAGCAAAAGTCAGAGCTGTAGATGAGTTATTACAATTCTATTTCTACAGGAAAAGTAGTGTCAGCAGCAAAGAGAAAAGAAAAGAACTTAAATCCAACATGAATCCATTATTCTTTATTTTTTTTCCCCAAACAACAGCATCCTGGTTTCTAATGCATCTTTTGGAGCAATTCAAAGTCTTTCCATGAGTAAGACATTCATTAAAAGGAAATATGGAAACATTTGAACTTTTCAGTTAGACCATACAGGGCCCCAGCCTTCTTGAGGAAAGTTCATACTTCGAGCAATTTGCTTCTTCCATTAAATCCAGCAGTTGTTTATTCCCTGTCAACATAGTTTTCAAAGCAGTGCATTGCAGGGAAAGGAAATAGATTTTTCTGAGGGGGATACAAAGCAGAGAACACACAGAAGGAGAGAAAGATTTTATGCTTGATTTCGGTAGGTTTTGATAATTTTTTTGACAAAAGCTGTTATTTTCACATAGATTTCATTGACAGCATTACATTTGAGAAATGCCTTGGAGAAGTAGTTATATTTTTAAAATAATTTTAATTTGAAAATAAGGTGATTTCTAAAGATTGGAGCAAACTGTCAGAAAGAATCACTGAGACAAGTAATAAATGGTAAATTTGGAGCTGGAATGCACTGATGGAGGTAAAAGAGATATCATCCCTGATGTCTTACCTGTGAAGTGTGGCCATCCAACTATGATTATTGGTGAGATACCAAAACTATGACTGGCCCTATAAAACATAATTGCTTATTTGCCTTGTCTCCCATACCTTGATAGTCTATGTTCTTTAAGACAGACGCTTTCCTTTATTATGTTTATGTAGGTCTTAGTAACTTAGAGCCACTCAGCAATATAAATAAGCAAATATAAAAAAAAAGGCACATGAAGACTCCTTTTATAATTAATTATAAATTCATTATTATGAATTCAAGATTATATTCATAATATAATTCATTAATTAATTAAGCTGGAACAACAAAAAGATTCAACAGGTAGACAAGGAAAAACAATTTAGCTATCTTTTTTTTTTATATCAAAAAGAGATTGGAGGCAACTTAAATGATTATTTTTTTTATTTCAGGACTGTAGCTTCACCTCCCAAATCTCAGATGTCATTAATTTTTTTAAGTTGCTGAGTAGGACAAAAATATTAATTTGAAGAGATCAGAAGCTTTACCCCCCCCCAAAAAAAGACTGTTTTTTTTCCTGAAGTTTCATTAATTCAAATCCTTTTTCTTGACCTGAGAGATAGTAGATCCTGGGATTATGTGTTTTGAATATGCCAAACTATTTATAATCACTTTTTTGAAACAGCACTGCGCAAACAGCTCTTGGCTTTCAGAAGGTGATCTTGGATCAGAAATCTCAAAGTTCAAGAGCATTTAGATGGAGAGATTTTACCCCAAATAATATTATATTATGAATGAGGTACCCAAAATGGGAAAACTGGGATCTGAAAAAGAAATGTGAATAAAACTCCATGCCGCAAGAAGTGATAGGACCTTAAATAATGTCTTTGATCTGTGCAAAACCTTATGATAAACTAAAACTCTGGGAAAATATGAACTTTCCTGTGGGGGAAGAGATCTGAGCATTTCTTAGTGTGCATGAATGTGTTCATCCACATGCCTGGTCAAAACATGGAAATTCCTGTCTGAGTCTTTCTGGATGAAATATTTTGCCTTTGAATGATTTCTCTGTCCAATTAGGATGAAACATAAAATGCTTTTAACCAGACAGTCTGGATCAGTTCAACAGGAATACAAAGAAAAAATCATCCCTCAAGAAGACTGGAAGTGCATCTCAAACACCGTATAATTCCATCCCTTTTAAGAGTCAAAACTTATTTCTGCTGGAGAAAGGTGAAAAGAAGTTCACTTATGTAAAAATATATTACCTACCTGAGCTGCCAAGGTCAGTGAGACCTCTCCTAGGTTGAATAAGTACCGCTTGGGCAAAAGAACTAGACTGGGAGGCAGCTTTACCTTATGAATTCCTTTTTAAGTTGCTAAACATACTAGAGTGGAAAATGTATAGAACTAAATTCTACATGTTTTATAATCATGTGATTCCTTTACCATAACCAGTTTGTACAGAAGTGAGGATAATTTGGTTTGTGGCATGACACTTGTCTGAAAGGAATTCTTTGTCGTTGCCATTTAACAATAAACTTGTGCAACGTTACCATGTGGCACATCCATAATGAGAGAGTTAGCAGAGCCTGACAAAATCTGGTCTGATTTTACCTCAGGTTTTGAGCAAAACTAGAACAATTTCTGGCACGATCTAGAGATTTTTATTAAATCAGAACTGATGTAAAATTGGGTTGGTCTACTTAAAGCATTTACACTTACTTGAACATCAAAGCACAGTTTAAGAGCCAGCCAAAATAAATGAACTGAAAGGGAATCCACAAATCCTGAAAGCTGGAGCTAACAAAGCTTTTAAAGACTTTGCCAGCTATCGTTTGTGATGCATGCAACTCTCTCCATGTATGTAACAGCTATATAAATTAATGCTAATATAACATTAAAAGAATGACACTTTGTTTACAGTAAGTGATATGTTCAAAGGCATTAAGTTTAGTACCATTTTTCTTCTCTCTTGTTAAATCTGACTGCTTTACCTGCCCTTTACAGGTAGTTTTCTCTATGTATAGGTAGCAGAGTACTAGACCAAAGACATATCCGGTACAAGTCTAGTGTATGTCTAATTTGTCAAGCAGACAGTTCTTAGTATTGTGGTCCACAAACACATCCTTTTTCCTTTCCAAGTAGACAGTTGAAAGGCATTTTTCATAAGATTACATGCAGCAACAGGTACTCTAGAACATGCACTGTAATGCCTGATTAAAAACAGTACAATGAAATGAAATTCAGCTGGAGGACCTTGAAAGAAAGGAACAATACTATGCTGTTTGGAAGATACTTTAGAAATAGACTCATAAACAAGTTTATGCAAAAGAAAATAGGTTTCATTGCAAAAATTCTTTAGTCCAATGACTAAGTACTATGCTTTCTTCTCTGATGTTCTCATTCTTGTCTGTTGTCATCCTAAAAGTCAAACAACAGCTGATTTTCTTGTTTCGGTAAGATGTTTTCAGACCAGATACAACTATTTACCTTCTCCCTCCTGTGTGATGTTACACAAATTATTTTAAAAATAAGTCTTACTCCACTGACATAATCAAAAGAAATCACCACTTAAACTGTCATTTCAAAAAATCTGAAAAAGTAGATTAAGCTTTATCATTGCCCTGTTAAAGACTCTCTCAGAGATAATCTAGTGACTACAGAGGCAGCAATTTAAGATATGACGACCATTTGCCTCCTCTGTCTGTCTGCCAGAGATTATTTTCCTCAGAGCATGAACTTGCTTTTTATCAATTCCAATTTATGGCATCTTATCTGAAACAGTTGTGAAGGCTGATGCACATTACTGCTGTGTTGCACTATGAACTAGAAAGGCTGAGGTGCAGGTATATATCCCTTCTGCCACCCTGCCACAGGAGCTAATCTCTGTGGGGGTAAATCCACCAAAGCTAAAATCAACTGCAATCCATAGATCAAGGCCTTTCCAGAAGGTATGAAATATTGACTGATCTTCCACTTCCAAAGTGGTTTCTATTCTGCTTTGGTTGACTGTAAAAGATTAAACCCCTTTCCTTCTGCTTGAAGACCGGAATTGGCTGAGTGAAGGGTATAAAACTGTATGGTGAAAGATTTATTTGGTGTGTTGTTTGCCATTAGAATTTGGTTTGGAATTTTAAGGAGCTTTCAGAAGACTTAAGCAGATAATGATCTGAAGCCACAAAATTCCTCCAGGCATTTCTTCATCCCACTATACACTACTTGAGGCAGTAACTTCTACCTACTATGCCTGCTGGCTATTTCTAAGCAAAAGGACTCCTTAACAGGTTCTTGAATGCTTTTGTCACCAGACTGCTTTGTGTTTTTAAGCAAAGTGAAATTCAGTGCTTGAGAAAAGTGCAAGGGTGTTGATATACTTGAAATTAACTCTGGTAACAAATTAAATAACATCATTCGCAAACTTTCCATGAGGAGGTGAAAATGAAGTTGTTACATATTCCAGCATCAGCCACATTACTCACTCTCTCCTCTTAAACAAAGCCCAACGTTTCACAGTAGGATGAGAGGTGTCTAATGAAAAATCACTCTTTCTGCAAGAATGCTTTGCTTTTTTAAAAGAGTAGGAGAAACTGCGCACCTGCAGTTACCAAATCCTCCCAGCCTCTTACACACTCTATGGACTACTGCTCCTGTCTGTACCCTGAACTTTCTTTTGACATCTCCTAAAAAACACTGTTTTCACAACATATTGAAGGTCATCATATTTGGATATTGCAAACCATGGGAGACAAGAAAAGAATGCACTGAGATGAGAAATTCTAACAAAAAGAAAAACAACATGGTAACTACTCCCTTTCTGATAGTACAGAGCCTTCCACTGATCCAACTTGTAGTACTATAATGCTTTTAGGCAGGTAGACCATGTGGGGCTGTTCAATTTAACACCTTAACATTTCAATTAGAAGTCGGTACACAGATGGTGCAGATCATAGATAGTCACAAACACTTGGAAAATCAGGCCACAAACATTCTGCATGAGATTCGTATTCCAAGCAGACTTAATTTTAACCAAATGTTGACCATGCACCATGTTTGATGGTCTCATGTGGGTACCATCACAGAATCAATATCCATTCGAAGTGAGTCATCATTTGGGTAGAAAGGTGATAGAAAAAGGGAATAGTTTTCCAAGTTGTTTTTCTTTTTTTTTTTATAAAATCTGGAAGGGAATTGAATGATATTGTGATAATCAGTAACAACTGTTAAATAAGCAGAGCACAATTTAATTTGCAAGATTTCCTCTGGTGCTTTGATGAAGTCAGAGGTATCTTTTTGTCATTTATCCCCTAGTTTCACCCCAACTAAAAGAAAGGCAGTTCACCACCTTAAAAAACTGATGAATGTTGTAGCTGAAATCATTTATCAGAAACAAAACTGTCAGTCACACCCTCCTGGGATGTCTAAGCAAGCAGTTAGAAAGTAAGCAAGTAACCATATGAGATATGGAAGTATTATCCCTCATTCCAACCACCAATAACAGGCATGTGGATCACATCTACTGTATAAAATTGCAACTACTCTACCTAATGATGCCAGTGTGTCTGTCTTGGAGAAATCCTGCTCCATGAAAGTCACCTGCTTTTTGTTATTTTCTTAGTACATAATTAGGAGTGAAGCTTAAATATTCTCCATTCACATTGAGATTTTCACATGGGAACCTAAGTCATCATCTCTTTTTTTTGTTGTTTGGTACCGAGTTATTTACTGTGACATATTCCTGAGAACTTTAACAGGAAAGAACGGTAGCTTACATCTGGCAGAAATCTAGACAGTTATGTAGATTATAAACAGAATGATCTATCACTTTTAGCAAATATATACCAGAACAAAAGACATTAAGTAGAAGCCTAACTGGCAAAACATAGATGGCAGGAAGAGATCAAAGAAATCCTGCTCTTTGCTATATGAATAGAATAGGTGAAATTACTATACAAGGAAGAGTCTTATATAAAATTAGCATTGATATGTTTATCCTTGTTTTGAATGCAGCTTTGTTTGAACTGAGAAAAAAATCATAAAGCAGCCAACAGTGCTCAAGAGTGGGTATCCTTTATTGCTGTATTATGTTTTCAGGAAAGATTGATTTCCCCCCCTCTCCTTTTCTTACCCCCTGCCATTAAGCATAAAGGTTTCTTCCACTAACACATTTTTATTCATCTAAAAGCATTGAATAGAAACATTATATAGAAGTGTGTGCTAAAATAGATGGAGAAAAACATTTCCTTCTTAAAAAGCACATTAAAAAGCTCATTTTAATAGAGCATTGTATGCCCTAACTAAAAGAAGATAATAAAACTGAAAGCTAATACTTTCACGTCATTAAGAGTAGATAAGCTGTATTTAGGCAGCTGTGAGGGGGTTCAGGAGTGGCAGAGTGGTGATGGGGTTACACAGTCCTGCAGCCACTGCCAACTCATACAATCTGCAGTATGCAATATGAATGGGGTGAGGGCTCCTAGGATTTCTTCCATTTTTTCTCCACTAAGAAATATCAAATTTTTAAGACCCATTTATGAGTTGAACTGTCTAAAATCAGGGATTTTGTGAATATACCACTAAAATACACAAATATCATAGGACTGTCTTATTTCCTCTCTCCCAAAAGTGCTCCCAGACAAGATTTCTTCACCTATTTCTTTTTTTTGGAAATCAACTCTTTAGTGCATTTAGAGAAAGAAGATGAGAAACCAAGGGAGAAGTGTCACTAAAATCACTCCCCTAAGATGCATTGAAAATGGGATATCATTTTTAGTAATACATTCATGAATTTGATTGCTTTTTACAAACCCTGGAGTTTCAGAGTCTGCTTAAAATAGCTATACAGACACTACTTTTTAAAAAGATGCACAAATAATACCTCTGAAGAGCAGATGACAACTTCATAGAATCATAGAATTATAGAATGGTAGGGTTGGAAGGGACCTTTAGAGATCATCTAGTCCAACACACCTGCAGAATCAGGTCCATCTAGATCAGGTCACACAGGAGCGTATCCAGGTGGGTCTTGAAGACCTTCTGAACTGCTTCTAAACTTCTAAAAGGTTATCTATTTTCATTTTTAAATTATGGCCTTTATAAATCAAGAATAAAAGCTAGTCCCCACTGTGTAAATGTTTAATTTCATTATTTAATCAGATATTAATGAAGCAGAGAATCTAAATAAAAATTAGAAATTGACATGCTGTTTTGAGTGAGATTTATTAGCACCTACTCCACACAACTGTTTTCTCAAAAAGCCTTGCTATTACATGCAGATATCTTTATTATGTCTGTTTAAAACAGAATGTTGCTATATGACTGCCCCTAGAGAAAACCATTTCAACAGCATTGAATTAATTTGTCTATTTGATACAACCACTGATCATAAAACTCTGTTCAAACATCCTCTAAAAAGATCCATCAGTTTTGTCAAGCGCTCTTAGCTTCTAGTTATCAAATTATCAATTTTGTGTGAAGAAGAATAATTTGTTTTCATACTGGATGAATTTTCAACACTTGCCATAATACTTTAGTGTTCAGGCTCAGATATCCAATTCTGCTTTGGCTAAACAGGCATCTAGCTGCATCAGTTTTTACTGAGGAACAAAGAAACATAAGACTACTACAGCGCCCTAGGATCACTGAGACCAAGTGCCTGCTCTAAATCAGTGGGATTCATCTCATCAAAGTTTGATCATCTAAGGATAGATGATCATCCAAGGGTCCTTGTAGAAGAGTGAGATTCACTGCCACAATTTAGACACCTACTTTAGCCTCAGCCTGAGACACAAATTATCTCTGGCTGTAAGACTATTAAGCTTCAGAAGTTTCTGATGAAGTAGATTTCCTTTTTCCCTTACAACACAGTCTTAGGGCCTTTTTCAATATCCAGCCCATGACTAAGGTTGAACATTAGGGACAAGTTTTCTTTCACTGTGCTAGAAAGAATGAGCTTAACTAATTAGAAAACATGTAACTGAGAGAGAAAATGAATGGAGAGAGAAAATAATGTCATACAACTCTGTAGGATAAAGCAGTGTCCCTACTAAATCTAGGCTAATAACAGATCAATTAATATAGCCAGAAAACAAACAAGATAAAAGGCATATACTGGCTTTCTCTTGGAAGTTTTGTGAGACTGAAAGAGCACCTGTTTTTTCAACTTATTCAGTTTTCTTAATAAAAAATATCCCCTCTGTAAAATTTTAGCTCCTTAGCCTGTGAATGCTGTAGAGAGTTATGAAGACAAGCTTTGATCTTCAGACATTTAATTTAATGTTTTATAAGCACAATAACATTACTCTTTGTGATTTCATGTTTAGACCCTTCGAGATTTTTCTGTTTACCTGAAATTGTCTCTCCATTTATGGTTGTGAAATACATAGTTCATTTTTAGTGAAGCCATTGTATCTTGTTTTCATGCATGGAAGTATTTACATGAAGCAACCTGAAGTCTTTCAACTATTTTCCATAAATTCCCTTTGCAGAAATAGGGTAGCTGCTCCAGAGAACAATTCAGAGCACCACGTTACATTTGTAATTTCTATAATTCTGTATCAGAACCTCTCTCTCTCTCTGAATAAAATACATGTCTAAAGAGATTAGGTAGCAAGTAAGAAATGTTAATTGGATGCCTAAAACTAGGTAGTGTGAATGTTCTTTCTGCTATTAAACAGATAGTATGAACAGCTTTAAATACTATTTAAATACTATTTGGAAAGATATATTCAGTATATAGCCTAATTTGTAACTGCAATGCTGTCATCACAGCAGTAAGGCTATGAGACAGACAAGGTTTAACAACTCAGAGGTTTAATAACTATATTATTAAGCCATTTGATATGATTGGGGAAAAAACAGACAAAAACTCTTTAAAGCCAATAAACTCTTTAAATATGTTGAAATTGAAAAACTTCTCTGGATGCAATTCAGTTACACAAGTTCATGGGAATCTGAGAAAGTCAGAGGAAGATAAATTAATAAAGCGTTACTACCTACACAAAACCCATGACTAGCTCAGGAAATCCCAGAGCTTCAAAAGTTTGAAGGCTGGAACAGTATTCAGGACAATAAGATACACGCTTGCCCTGTTCTTATAGTTCCCCTTAGGCATCTGCTCTTGGCCACTGCTAGGGATGAGATAGTGTGCTGAGCAGACCTTGGTCTGACCTAGAACAGATGCTGTTATGGACATATTTATGGTTTTGTGAAATAAATAATATAAATTAATTGTAGCTTCATTTAAAAAAATGAAAAGCATCCATTTCACAGTTGAAAAATGTTTGCAGGTGTCATTTCAGAGAACTCATCTCTGCAAGCATCTAACACTGATAGTTTTTCAATCTTTGAAATAAATTACTTTTTGCCATATCTCAAGAATTACCTAGCTAGTAAAATGCTAGTAAAATGGTTCAGGAGCTACATTAATGAAAGGCATGACATTTTCTACTGAGAGACTGATCCATTCTGTTTACCAACAAGTACTTCAAAGCCTTTAGAATGCACCTTCACCCTAATTTAGCTTGCTAGTGCTCTAAAATGTTTAGGAGATGAAAGCAAAGCTAATCCACAATCCCCTCACCTTCCTGGTTATACATGCAGCACCAATACAATGCCTTCTTGATTAGAAGTGAATCAGGTACCCAGTGCAAGCACAAGCCATCAATAGAAAATATGTAGATTACTATTGTTTTAGCTAGGAATGGACATCCTCTCAAGCCTAATCTATGCAGTGCTATCAGGTGCTAAAATATTCTCTCTAGCAGTACAGCAGCAAACAAACAAGGTCTTTATTGTACTGCTCCGAAGCATCTCAGATTCACTTGTGATCACATGCTGTTACAAGAGGAATGTGAAACAATAACATCACAGCCCTGGTGAACACATTCACAAGATTTACCTGTTAAGAGGACAGCGGAGGTGCTGCAGTGAGAGGCAGAGATGATAGTTCATTTCCTTGTTTTGTCTCGTTTGCAGAAAACAGGATCATCTGAGGGGCCTGCAGTTGCAGAGAGACAGAGGGCAGAGAAGTTTCTGTTTCTTAAGTTGTGATCTGATATTGGTAACAGAATTGCAATGCATGACCTGTCTGATCTGCTGTTTAGGCTAGCCGAGAGCTTCAGCTATGTAACGATTCTCTTATAACTCCAAATATATATAAGCACATATAAGCACAGTGCTACCCAACAAATATATTGAAGGCCTTTAACTATTGTATACTGGAGAAACTAGGACAAGGCATATGCTCACTGATAGCAGTTATGGGTCTGGCATGAAATCTTTCTCATCTTCTGCTTAGAACTATCTACTTCCTTAACTAGTATTTCAAGGTGGATTGGTTTTGGTTTTTTTTTTTTGTTAAATGTGAAGCCAAGCTTGAAGCACAAAAGAAATGCTGTCTTTGTACTGACTGTGCTTTACCTGCAAAAATCAGTAGAGAACAACTGTGACAATAATTCCTCTTTAGGAACTGGTAGCTACTGTGAACCCTAACAGAAACCAATGGGCCCAAACGATTCTCTGACTTCCAGGTTTTTACCTTCAGAGGAAGAGAGACTGCAGGTTTGGGACACTTAAGCAATGTTTTCATTGCCCCAATTATTATTAATATCCATTAGCTATACTATTACAAAATTCACCTTAAGACTAGGCCTAATAGCTTCTGCTGTGGTGCAAAAAGAATACATGAAAAACTGGATTGTTTGACCAGGAAAGACTAAAAAAGATTACATCTTTTCAGGATGGAGAGGAGAAGGCTGAGGTGAATACAACTGAGATCGTCACAAAGATGGTGGATAAGTTCATGTGATGAAGGTGAAATTGTTACTCACCAGTTCTGCAGCAGTAGAATGAGAGGAAACTTAGTGAAAGTATTAGAAAATGTGTTTAAAAGAGGTAAAATATGTCTTTGCACAGCAGGCAGTAAACTTTCGGAATTTGTCGCCGTAGGAGGCAGAGGAGACAGCCAGAGGCAGCAGGTTCAAAAAGGGCTTAGATAAATTCATAGGAAACAGTTTTATAAATAGCTTCTGAAGGGAACAGCCAGAGACATGCCCCAAGACATCCTTCATGCCACAATTGTGGTTGTTGGGAAGTTCAAGGGGAAGGCACCATAGAATGCGTCTGGGCTTGGAGGCTTTTCTCCAAACAGCATCTCCTGTTGTCCCACTGGAGTCAGACTGTGGATACAGACCAGGCTCTGACCCTCTATAGCATTTGTCACGTTACATCAGACATTCTTCAGTCCGTGAGTCTTCTCTCCTCTCAGTTTAAACCACAAATCTTAGACCTACTCATCAGACAGCTTTCCCTTCTGTGCTACCCTTAAAAGAGGATGCACTTATCCTTAACCACTACAAGAAATTCTGATTATTTCAGTGAGACCAGTCTTACATGCTTGAAGTTTAGCACTGAACCTGAAGTAGCTGGCATTCAATTCTTCTGTGAAACTAAGAGGACCTAACAACTGACATTAGAAAGATAACAGATAAAACCACACTGAATGAACAAACCAAAATACCATTAATTGCTTCCTATTACAAGTAGCCAGTCCATCACTTCCCTTGACTGATGTCTCTCTCCTTCTCTTTTGTCTTGTCATCACTTGTTAGTGAAGTAAGGAAAAGCTTGCCCTTAAGCTTCTATTCTCTCTCTTTTCTTTCTCACCTTTCATTCATCTTTATCCTACTCATAGCAGCAGGACTAAGGGAATTTAGGCCTTAACTGGAACATGTAGTGCTTTGGAGAACTTGCTTAGGGTCTCTGGATCTCCATCAATGAAGAAGGAACATAGAAATTCCTGCTATTCTAAAGGTA
Source organism: Urocolius indicus (assembly GCA_013401255.1). Lineage (NCBI taxonomy): Eukaryota > Metazoa > Chordata > Aves > Coliiformes > Coliidae > Urocolius > Urocolius indicus. Next base: position 114,823 of record WBNH01007164.1, on the reverse strand, counting down.
CTCGTTGTACTTTTGAGGTGCTTACATCAAAATTCTGTGTGAACTCCACACACTATTATTAAAGTCCAGAAAACACAGAGGATAAAGATGGGTTGCAAATTCAGCAGGAGCAGCATGGTGGCTGTTTATGACCACTTTTTGAGGCTTACCCTTTCTAGGTTTTAAGATTACTGATATTTAATTCAGGCTATTAGGGGCTGAGATGTCTCTCAAACATGCTAAATAAGATGTGGACATGGATACACCCAGAATCTTACCTCTGAAAGGGAGTGGGAACCAAATGCTTTAAATAATAGTGAAAGAATCCCCAGTTTCTCACACTTTATATATCAGAAAGTTTCCAAAGAAACCTCTGAATTAGAGGTAGTATATATCAAGGTTTGCATCCCTTGTAGAAAAATATCACTGCATTTTTTGTATAAACATCTGGTCCTTTATTTGATATGTAGGGACAAAAAGATGAAGTAATGACTTCTCACATTGTCTAGCTAAGATCTGCTGACTGATAAAATAAGCAGGAAAGTGGAAGGAGAAGACATGCATGCCTGCTGTTAAAGAAAAGCCTATTTGCACATAATGCTCTGGAGAAATTACTGAACATTTCATCCACACAAAATACAAGTCCTGTCACTCTGCCAGGGTCAGTGAGACCTGGGTTAATCTATTGAGGCAGTTCTAGTTATGCAAGTTAAATGGTTTAGTGGTTGCTTTAATTAGGAACCCCATTTTGTTTACAAACTCTCCAAAAATTGCAGCAAAGAATGTTGAATGCCCATGCTTACCAGCCCCAGTCCTTGTCCTAATCCTTACCCCTCCAAAAAGGGTTTTTTTGCCTCCTGCCACCCATGCCTGGCAAGGTCCCAGAAACACATGACTGAGAATAAACACCAGGTATTGCAGCATAAAAGTGAGATGTAGCACAAATCATCTCCTCTGTGAGAATCTCACGTATTACAAGGATAGGGAAGGACAAGAAATCATTTGCACTGTAAATAAAACAACAGGAATTTAAATTAAAGGACAATAAAAAAAAACTCTTCACATTTTCCTATATCTGCTAATAACATCACTGCAAATGTTTTCATTGTGACACCAAGTGTTCTTCACATAACATTCCTTTCTCATTCTTATCTCACAAACATATCCACATCTTCATCCATGCTGCTCTTTCTAGCAGATAGGAATGACCTTCCATAATCTATTTCTCCAATTTTACCCTTACCTGACACAAACCTCCTCCGAAGGAACTTTTTTACAACATTGCTTCATTGAAGTTCTATGTGTTCTAAGGACAGAAACTCATTGAAAAACTCAAACACTTAAGATGGCCAAACCTAATCCTATTTCCATACCATAGCCTCATCCCCACTGCTTGATTCTCTTTCTCCTGAGACTGTTTCTTCTGCAATTTATACCACTATGCACTGGTAATGACTTATTGAATGCCCAGAGGCCCCTGTTGCCGTGAATAGATATAATGTAATGATCCTCAGTAGAGACTTGTTGATCTTCTTCCGCTTTGCCTATGAAGTTCATAATTTGTGAAAGATGCATACATTCAGTGGGGCTGGGATCATCTTTCACACATCCCATGACTCAGGTAGCATATTCACAAGTGTTGTCATTGTCAAACAGCAGTAAAAATTGGCATCTCTCATGTTAGATGTAGGTATACAGAGCCAATTCAATATTTCTCAGAAGCATTGAAATTTTCTGCTTTTAAATAGCAGGCCAAGCCACAACTGTTTCTATTAGAGGAAGCAGAAAAGTGGGAAGGTTGACATATAGAATAGGCAAGAGGATCCCTGAAGACTTCAGGTAGACATTCTGCTCCTGCAAGGGCCTCTCTTTGCTGTTACTGCCCTTCGATCACAAAGCTCTCTCTTGGATAGAGGAGCAGCACTGTTTCCAGTTTGGTCTTCTACAGGTCCAGTACTAACAAAGAAAATACTGCATATATGGTCACTTTTTTTTTGCCCTAGCAGCTGCCTGACTTGTCTTAACCTAGAGATTGCTATAGCTATACAGTTTTTTCCAAAGTATGTGAAGGAGATGGCTTTGACTTTCTACTTACTTGAAAAACACCTGTAGAGAAACAGGGAGTTTTGATGGAAATTGGTTTTACAAATTTGGATTCAGCTAAGTCTCCTTTCCCCAGTGCTCATACTTCTCAGAAACTTTCAGAAAAACAGTGGACAGAGGAAAACATCTGAGTTTTCACTTTCAGAGATCCTAGTGAACCAAAATAACCTTAAACAGACCAGAAGGTATTCATATTCACATTGGAGAGCTGTCTTGCTGAAAAGGGAAGAGTTTCAATGAAAGTAACTTTGTGACCTGACTGAGTGCCCTGCCAAGAGAGGCAACTACACATAGTGTTGAACCAGGTGACCATGATGAAGTCACCAGCCAAGATGCAGTTTTGACAAATTAATATCATTGTCAGCCACGCAATTTTGTAGCTTGTAAGCATGCCTAATGAATCAGAAGAATGACCCTCCAAGATGTACTGAAATCCAAAAGAAAATACGACAAAATTTGGGCTGCAGTGAGACCAGACATCCTGTTCAGAGAAGTTGTTCTTCTGTGTAGCTTCCTTTCTCCACTTCCCTCTTGGCTTCTATTCCTGTCCTCAGGTCATTAAATCACACCACTTGCCTGTTGTTAGCAGGTTAGAAATACTGAGATAGATAGATACTGATATGATATTGATAGCAGTTTGATAGCAACAGATCTACATTACCAGCTATAGCATTCAGTCAAATGCTGGGTCCCTCTTGCTGCTAAGTACCACCTGCAAATTTACACCTCCCTTTCTATAAGCCTAAAAGATTTTTCCCATGTTAATATTCATTCAGCCTCATGATTTTTCCTACATAGCGGCAGCAAAGCACAGCACAGACTGTCTGAAGATCTGGCCACTCTCAAAGTGTATTTGATGAGTTTGGGGTGTTTTTTTTAAGTAAATTAAAAAACCCCAGACAAACAATGCAGCATGTTTTATCACTGGTTAATATGGGATTCTCAAATCAAAGCACTGCTGATCAATAACAAAGTACCTAACTCTTGGCTTTATTGATTATGTCTACACAGACTTAATTCACAGGTCAACCATACTGGCTCCCCCGATCTCTTTGTTCAACCTAGACATAGCTTGCACAGAGGGGAGGGTATCTTCCTGTCACACTCTTGTCCTTTAAACTGATCAATCTAAATTCATGTTGACAATTGCTAGACAGTTTAGTAGTGGTATAGCAAGGGAGAAAAAGGTTTCTCGGCCTAGTCTGAGTTGGGTTTTCAGCACATATCGCAAAGAAATATGCTCTCTTTTCTGTTGCATCAAAACACATCAATGAACTGATGCTGTCAGGTGATCTCAGATCTCCTTGTCAATTCCTCTGAATGATTTAGATTTTTTTCCTTAAAACAGAAATTATTCTTTTTTAAAGTCAAAATAATAACAACATCAACAAACCTCCCATCAATAAGCCATGATTTGCAGGCAAATATCTCTGTATATGATGAAGGGAAAATGTCAAGGCAGGAACAGATTTTAGAGAACGCTCTATGAACATAACCTCTTAATTTGCAAGAGTCTAATCAGCAAGATGTCGTTCAGCTGACTGAAGAAGTGAAGATGCACTCTGTGTGTTAAAATCAGGCTCTTAGCAAACTCTTTTCAGTACCTTCTTCCCTAAGACCATTCCCTGTAATAGTCAGTAGGGATGTCAATAATTTGAGGTAGTGAGAGATTTCAGCTATGCAGAAGTCTGTGTGAATGAAGGACTTCAGTGAAGAACAGGAAGAGGAGAGGAACAGCCATTCAGCAGTACATCAGTATATCTTTTCACAGTTGTGCCCACCAAGGAAAGGAGGGTAAAGTTGAATCAAAATTTCTCCTGTCTTATCCTGCATTCATAAAGGGCTTCTAGGGGGAAACTGCTTCTCTTAGTATACCATACAGCTTTCTCAAATAGGTTTGCTGGGTGATCAGTTAAGAAGGGGAAGAGTATGAATTTATGGCCTTACAGACTGCCCTCACTGCTTGTACATGCTGTGTTGGTTTCACTGTCACCTTTTTGAGATTGTGGGTATGATTTTAGTTTCTGCCCCATGCATGATCACCACAGCTGCTATATTTTTACCTTCTGGAAGCAGCATACAGCATCACAGCATAACAACTTCAGAGCCACAGCAAAGAAGCATGCAATAGTTGACCAACATTGCAGCTAAAGACACTAGGGCACTGGCTTAACTCTAAAGGAGGGGGCCATAAAAAACCCCAGTTATTGAAAATCTTGAAAATCTCACAGCCTGGCTACGTTATCAGCCACCAATTACCTGAGGCAGCAGCACAAGGTTAGTTTGCAGGCATGTCCTCTGAGCCTCTTTTCACACAGCTCGTAATTGTGTCACAAACCTTGGTTCAGGCATTTCTCTGATGCTGTCAAGGAGAGAAGAGTTCTGTCTGTTGACTCTCCATACATCAGGTTCTGTCCCCATCACATAACAACCCTCCCCGCACCATTTCCCACCTGAACAATATTAGGCATTCTTAGTTTCTGTATCCAATAATATCTTATTTGAGTTTGACATATTGAGCTGTTGTATGAACACTGTTCATCCCTTCCAGGCATTGACCTAAATGATTTTTAAGAGAACAAAATTCCATTTCAGAAACTGCCCAATTTTAAAAATAGATGTTGAAAACCATGTGCAAAATCATGACCCTCATTGCTATCTCACACTGTCTATAGATTAAACTACTTATCTTTTTTTCCTGGAGGTGGGGTAAGGCCTCTATTCCCAGAAAGCATTTCTCTCAGAAGGAGAAGTTGTTTCCTTAGTTGTTACACTTAAAAAGTGGAAGAAAGTGGACAGAAAGATGCACAGGCCAGGGACCATCAGTCCTGTGAAGAGTGGGGAGAGTTAACTGGTGAAATACCTGTGGGTCCCCAAGGAGGAGAAAGATGGAGAGGAAAAGAAGGGAGGCTGAGTGAAGCCCAAGTCAGATTAAAATCTATTTCCCTCTTTCTTCTTGTTAGCTGCAGCTGGGACTCACCCACTCTCCGCCTTGAAGTTGTCAGCAAGCCAACGCCTGGCACCATGGCCAAGTAATTACCGATGACATGCGAGCTGTATTCTTTCCAGATTGGCTTTCCTGCCTTTCTGCAAGAAAAATAAATGAAAAGCTGTACCCCAACAAACATGACAGGAAAAATAACAATACTTGTGTGGGACTGATACTGGAAACGTGCTGCTCCTCCAGCTGCAGACTGCAGAGAGCAACTGCCACCCTCACCCTACCTCATCTCAGCAAGGAAGGGAGAGATTGGAGGCAGGATGGGAGAAGGCCTCTTTCCAAAGGTCAGCATGTCTCTTGTAGTCAAAGCCCAATGCCACACCAAGAATAGGGAGAAGGTAGCAATGCAGAAGTTCTTGGGCATGGAAGTAACTGAGACAGGGACAACACAGCTTGTATTTGGTTTACTGGAAAGTAAAAGAACAGTACTGTTCACTATTCTCTTCTCCTTTCAACCTGAGTTATATGACTCATTGTGCCATCTGTTAAAAACTCACAAACTCATGTCTGACTGAAATGCAATTGAGTCCCTCCAAATAATGATTTCTACAAGCCTTTCTCAGCTATCAAGCTCTTCAGTTTAAGATGGAAAGCTCAAATTCCAAAATTCCACCCCATATTACAGAACTGGCCTTAATAGTTTGTACGGCTCTATCTTGCAAAAGTTATCTGCTAGTTTATGCAATATGCCAACTTATTCCATTTCACAAAATCAGGACCAGAGATACCATTACCTGAAGTGATATCCATATGCACAAACAACATCTCATTTCTACCAGAAAAAAATGGCTTTTGTTTATTTTCATACAAAGCTTTATTCTGTAACTCTCAGCAGGAACCACGGAGAAAAATTTTCTCACCTTCACCTGCTGCAGTCTGTGAGATGTTCACAATCTCTTATGTGGACAACACAAACAGAAGTGTATCCATGAAGTGGACAAATGGATATGATTCCTTTGGAGGTCCCATGGTCTTTTTTTTGCACTGTGAGGATCTTATTTCTGTTCCTTTCATATCTACAGTGATAGATTCAGCAAGGTAGTCCTAGAAAAGACTGGTTTTGTTATACAGTTAGATTTCCTTGGCTACATGCATATTAGCATAACATTCAATTCATGATGGACAGATAGTTCAAAAGTGAATCTCTTCATTGACATTTTTGCTCTGTCCTTATGAAATTATTTCAACTGTACTGGAGTCATGAAAGAACAAATATTCCCATTAAAAGAAAGATTCTGTGTAATTAGAATCAAGATGTTACTTCAAAACATCCTGCACTTGAAAGCCTTAAAACTGAGACTTAGTCCTCCCAAGAATACCAACCAGCCAAAGTGTCTGTGAGAACTGGTGGGACTCTAATCAAAAAAGGCATGCTAAAAATTTGTAATAGTTTATATGTCGTTGAAAACCTGATGCAAAATCTGGGCTTGCTCCTGCAGAGGCAAGGTTTCAAAATAATATGCTTTCAGATGATTTAAATTAACCCATTGTCCTTAACACCACAATAGGGCAGAACACACAGAGCTACTGTTCTCCAGCTGAAGGATAATAACTTCCTGCTAAGGGATGGTGACTTTTTTAAATACATTAACTCATTCATTTTCAATCACATATCCATATCTATGAGCAACTCACCAGAAGGTGTTATCAGTGGAGCATGGGCATTTACCTAGCTCTGCTCCTCCAAAATCTTAACCCCTTCTTTCTCTTGGTACAAGTCCCTAACCCTTCTTTCTGATGAATGAGACTACTCCCCATCTACTGGGGTTATCACTGCTCAAAGAGCTAAGCTGTCTCCAAAGCAGTTTCTGAATCACTATAGTTTACCTAAAAATTGAGTAGTGACAAAACACAAACCAGATCTTAGTATGTGATTAGTGATAGCCATAATCTGTACATGACTTTTTAGTAGAACAGGGTTATTATGGCCAAAAAGGGCAACTCTGTGAGAAAGGCATTTCAGTGTCTTCAAAATGAGAAGATGACCGGATGTCGTGCCTATGAAAATACTCCACCTTCTTTATTTAGTTTTCTTCTTTTGAAAATATATTCCATATATAAATTCATACAACACTATGTAAATGAACATGAAGCAGAAACGTGAACAGAAATTGAAGAAAAGAATTGCAGGAATCAATCTTTATGAAAAACATATCTATTTAACCAAAAGCAAGTTTGGACCTTCTGCTTCTCACCCTTATTTCCAAGTGCTTTGACACACATGAATCTGTCTATGAAAGAAAACAATAATTGCAGTAAAGTTATTAAAAAATGAAATTATTCTTCAGAATATTTGGACAGATCCTAAACTAGAAAGTGTATTTATAACATACTAACATCAGACCAGTCAAAATCTGCCTCACAATTACTTATAAAATCATAGAATCATAGAATCAAATAGTTTCAGTTGGAAGAGACCTTTAAGATCCTCGAGTCCAACCACTAACCTCACACTGCCAAGTCCAACACTAAACCATATCCCTCAGCACCTTATCTACACATCTTTTTAATATCTCCAGGGACGGTGACCATTTGCATTGTCCGCTTCTGCTCTGTGATCTGTTGCATTGGGTGGGTTTCTTGCTAGGTATTCCAACAAGGCCAGTTCCTTTTCCTGGGGAAAGAAGCTACCTGGGCACTTTGCAAGAAACTCATGTTATAGGTAAGTTGATGTGCAACACCAACATATGCACTTGTTGCTGTGCAGGATATATAAGCCTTTCAACTTTAGTTCAAGCTCTAGAGCTCATACTCAAAATATCCATTGTAATACCTAATGTGGCAACCAAGGTAGTGGTAGCTATCATCCCTCTTAAGTTCTGGTAAGTGGAGAGTATCTAGGGTGTTTGGGGTTTTTGTTTTACACTGTTTCCCCAGCACTGTGTAGGAACAGTTCTACTGGCCTGGATGATGGTAAATAAGCATATTTTTACTTTTGATACTTCAAATCTGCAAACAGCTAGTGCTTTTCTAAATGGCTCTTATTTCTCACTGCCATTTCTTGCAAGAAAGAAAAGGTGAATAAGGAGGCATAAACAGGAATTTGCCCTTAATCAACTAAATTCAAATCTCTCTACTACAGCCACAGGGTATTTTTTGCACAGTCCCATTGACCATAATGGTACTGGGATGCACAGACTGTATCTCCAATATAATGGTCAGATGCAGAAGATTTCTGTACAAGAAAGGGAATCTTTACTTGGAATTCTATTATGGCAAAGATTCAAATACTGCATCTTTTCTCTCTTTCTCTCTTCCCTTCCTTTCAATCTTTATTTCCTCTATTTCTGTAGCACTTAGAAGTCAGGTTTCAGAGTGTTAATAAAGAACGGAGCAGAATTCTGGAAGATGTCCAGCTCTTCACCCCACCCAGATGAATAGCTGGAAGCACACTGTTACCATGGCTATCCTGCCTGAGTGAAATCAAGTGAGGCCTCAACTGGAACAAATTTTGAAAAGATGAAAAGATGTGCTCTGAAACAGGTAATCACAGGACTGACACAGCAACACTTAGTTTACAGTTTTATATTTTTTTCATAAATAATGTCATTTTACTCTACAAATCCTTTTATGGTAGGACTAGACATGTTGTAAATCTTATTTTCCATGTACTTCATCTTGTTATTTTCTAAACTAAGCTGGCAAAATAATTTTAAACTAATAATTTTGGCAAAATATAGGAATTGATGAAGTTTAGGATTTAGGATGTTGCAAGTCTATTTGCTATCACCTATGTTGCCCAGTATCTGTCAAAACAATATAAAGTGGTTTTCTTTCTGTGTCAGTGCTAGAATTGGCTGAGGATTTGTGCAGCATAAAATGCTTCACACGTATTGTTTCCATTTCAAAAAGTTTTCACCAAATCCAGGCCAGGCACCCAGTGGAACTCTCCAGTCACTTCTACACACTGAATTATAGCCATGGACACTAGTGCTCACTTGTGTCCTTGGCTCCAACATCCCGCAGCAGAAGACTCTGTGCTTTTGAAGTCTGAGGTCTAGGTACAGCATCTCCAGCTCAGGCACTGCCAAACCCCAGCTCCAAAACCATCATTCCAAGAATTTCTGGTCCTATACCTTGAAATGAAGAGGGTGAGAATTCAGGTTCCTCCATCCACTCTTTGCCTCTTGGATGTACAGTCAGGCCAAAATTTTCTGAGTGCTACACCTTAATAAAAGCCACCCCCACGGTCCCGTACATCCTCAGGAAAGCTAACATGATAGTCAGTCATGGCTGAGTGGCAGCAGAAGGGTGGCAGGAAGTAAGGTGGCTTTTCATGCCGAGCTGTGAGCCCCTGTTGTAATGCTGTGTGAAACATGATTTGGGTGGAAACCACAGAAGAGGAGACTAACAACTCAGCAGACAAAACCAGCCCAAAGTGAACATCGGTGCGAACTTGAAAGCTTATCTTCCCACACGACCTGGCCCTCAACTGGGCTCCTTCACAAGCCTGGGGAACTACTGCAACTTTTACACCTTCACACAGAAACACCAGGCATAATGCTGGACCTTGCTCTTAGAGTCTGGTAAAAGCCCTTCCTTCCTAGCTTCCCTTCACTGCAAGTCACCCAGAAGAGTCCAGAGGGCAATAAAGGCTGTTACTTACCTCATTCCCTTCCTCTTTCGTCTGTGGAAGGAAAAAGCCCTTCTCCTTCAGGGTGACAGGGTTGACTCATATGTCTCCTGTGACAGATGAGGTTATATCTCTGGAAAACAAGGTTCCTCCTGAGTCTTCCTCTATGACAACTGTCTCCACAGAGCCCCTGCCATCACCCTCCATGTATCTGGCACCAAGTCCGACTGTATTGATTTAGTAGCCTATTGTCCTGTGGGAAAAGGGCTTAGTAGCAAATACCAGAACACAATCAATAGCATACAACCTCCAGATTTTGTGTTAGAGTTTCAATGCTGGGCCTCAGGGACCAGAAACACCTCAGTAGCACCACTGCAAACTGGCCATCAGACTGGTGAAGCAAATGGATCAAAGTAGGAAGCATCAGAAACAGGCCAAGGACATCTGCTTTGCATGCCTCAGGTTCCTGACAAAATGTCATAAACTGTCTGATTGTAACACATTAAGACTCTTTGAAAACCTAGGAGTTCAAATATGTGATTCTGATTCCGAGTACATGGGTATTGCACTTCTGAGAAGCCATTTATTTCAGTGCAATTGCTCCTGATTTTTACAACTATGAGCTCTTTAATTTTTAAAATGCCAACATCATGCTGTCACCAATCCCAAGCCTGGAAACATCAGCAGTTCACAAAAGATGTGTCATGTATTCCCTCCTTCCCCTTTCTGGACCCCTCTCCCTGCTACTCACTAATACACCCTGCCAGAGCACAAGTGCCCAGCAGTGTGATGTGTTCTTGTAAAACGAAATAGATGAGGTTTGAAGAACGTAAACAGCATCTTACTAACCTAGTTCATCGTATGATCCCAGGCTCCAAACAAAAGGGCAAGGGTGGGGCCCACAGACCAGTCCAAGTGTCGGGTGGGTCCATGTTTTACGAAAGATAAGAACATATTCTATTAAAAAAAAAAAAGTCTTTTGTACGGTTGCTCTCTGCAACCCTGAAGGGGGAAAAAATTATCTTCATGCACAGATTGCTGTGATGTGGGGTGGTGCAGGCACACACAACACCAGGCACTGGTGTTGCCAGGCATTGGGGATGTGTATGCTGCTCACAAGCCAGCACTGCCAAGGGAATGCTGGTGGAAACTCCATCATCCAACAGCAGCACAGCAACAGATTTGCCCTGTGGTATATTTTTATCTTGTTGGTATTTTTCTTCTCTTTTTTTAACCTCTTTAGTTATTATTGTAAACGGCAGTTCTGGGATGCTGTCTTCTCTTGTTACCATGACATACAAGGACTGGACATGTATGTGGATGAGAATATCCATCATAAGAATTCTAGCATCAAGTCTAGCATCAAAGCATAAAGCATGAAAGTCTTTATGTTTTAGGTTATGCTTTAGGGTATGTGACTATGCAAATCCTGGTCCTGATCCAAAGTGAGTGTGTTTTATATGAGCCTCATGGGGGCCTCAGATTTGGGGAGCCTCAAACTACTCCAAGCCAGTCCCCAGCCCATTAGGGAGCTGTAGCAGGGCCCACCAGCCTGGCTGAGCGAGATCTGCACCCCAGTGTCCTGCACTGCAGTGCATCTGTATGGGAAACCTTGGCAGTGAGGCAACCAGGAGTCTGGCTTTAAAGCACAGGCCAAGCTAGACTTGTTAGCAATCCTGACAAAACTCTCTCTTCGGGGCAGGTACTCCCCTAATTGCCTAGGGCAGGACTTTTATCTGTTTCAGAGGCAGGGGATAGAGGATTGGCTGAATCACAAGTATAAGCACCTTGGAAGTTTTGTATTCTCTTGCTTTTATGTTGTCTCCACCACTGCTGGAACTGCAGGGTTTGGGTTCACATCCCATCTTGAAAGTGCATTTCTTTAAATTTCAGGGAAATGTTTCAGTTTGGTTTCGGTCCAAAAGGAGGTAGATTTAAAATACTGATCTACATCTTGGTTCAGATTCCTCAAACATTTGGTACTGCTCACATGCAAGAGCCTGGGATCAGCCCATCTTAGGAATCACCACAGAACAAGTAATATTACTGAGATGGAAGGTAATTAACGCCCTCCTACAAAATCAAAATAACTAACTTTCCATAATCCACATATAAGTCTCAGCAATTCAGTGAAGGATTTTACTCCTATCAGCATTTCATTCCTTTCAGGAAGGGTTAATTACTCCTAAACAAAATATATATTTCTTAGGAAGTAACTTTAAGTGTTTAGGAAGGCACATTTGCTTGTTTACCCTAAAGAAAATCAGTCCATCAAATTTGATGACAAGTAATATTGTCCCTAAGAGAAGTTCTGTAATTACCCATCTATCCCTTTCTATTCTTTGTAATTATTCACTTGCAATTATCTCCATCCTGCCTGATGTTTTCCTAAATCCTGCATGAATATAAAGTAAAGCAACAGTGAGATCAATCATGATAGTTCTGAAAGAATTTCTACAGTCAGTGAGAGGATGGTATGGAAGGGGTTACACTCTGTGCTCGAGTTCCTCTTTTTGTCCCCAAGGAGAGGAAAGAAGGAGAATACCTCCAGAAGCTAATGAAACATGGAAACAATTTGTGTACAAGCAAAAACCCAAGGTTTGTCGTCTCTCACTGCCAATAATAATACTTTATTTCCTATTTGTACTGTATAATGTTCAGGATGAAAAACAAGTGATATTACTTGGTAATTCCCAAAGATGTCATTTTATAGGTAGCATGGCCATCTCCCTGAACTTAGAGTGCATAGAAATATCTCTGCATCCATGCAAAGGTAAGCCAGGAGCTTCCTGGTTTGTTTTAGTTTGAGCACCTTTGAAATCTCCTTGATGGAAAACATCAAGAATTTTGTCTCCTTTGAGGAGTCAGACTTTGAAATCAGGCTATTATAAACCCACTTGAAGCTATCTGTTTGTAAAGGAAATCCAGCTACATCTTCTTTACTGATAGTACTTAAAGCCATATTTTTGTCCAAAACCAGAGGTGAGGGCACAGCACAGGGTAAGGTGTGAGGTTAATTACAAATCAGCACTGATTATCACTGACAGTTTCCTCAAGAAACAATTAGCATCAAAATCAATCCCAGTTTAGCTAAGATGCAGCTTCATTTGCATTCATGGAGATTTCCCTCTATTTTCACTAGGTCTGGATGTGTCCATAGAAGAATACAAAACTGCCTGCCAGAGAACGAAAGAGGAAAGATGGAGCACTAGGGCGCTTTGCAAATGACCACTGAGATAATTAAAGCAGGTGTCAAAATCCCTAACAATTGCTGAGAAACTGTACCTCCTACCCTGACTCTGGTGTCAGAGTAACAGGGATGAAATAACAAACCAATGAGGTCCCAGTGGGTCTCCACAGGCACCTCAGGCAGGGAAGTGAGCTTGCTGGCCATGCTTGCCTCCTGCTGTGAGCCTGTTTTCTGTTTCCAAAAGTCGGCTGCTTTGCTAGTGAGACACAAGTCCCTTCACTGAGGACAGCAGTTTAAAAGCCTGCTCTACAGCCCAGGAATGTAACCTAAGGCCAACAGCTTTCCTGTGTTTCCAGAGGTCCATTGCAAGCTGATGCTTGTTTCACTGTGTGCAGCACTGCATATTCAGTGACTGCCTTGGCCCATCTGCATATTCAAGTTCTCATTAAAACTACAGTGAACTTGCCTTTGATAAAATAAAATTAAAAAGTAGCAGCACCATGCACCCCTAGACACACGCACACTTTATAAGGGTCTGTTGCAACTGGTTTCAAACTCACAGAAAACTGGAAAACTGCCTGCAGACAATAGTTCCTGGTGTGATGGATCAACACTGAGAACAAACTGGAATATCTCTGGTGCTATCTACTAGGTGCCTCACACACTGGTAGTGCCTGTATTTTCTCAGGGTGGTAACGATGAGACACCAATCAGTAGTTAAAATATCATCCAGACCTACCAAGTTTAAAAAAAAAATAGCCTAAGCATCATACTGTGTGATACTTCAGTCAGACACAAAAAAGCAGATGCAGTCTCAGCCCTGTCACAGCTCTCCTTGTCCTCTGCATGCAGATATCTCAACCAACAGACATGTGCATGTTGCACTGGTACATGGTGAGCTGCTGGGCCAAGGGCGGTTCCACCCAGTGGCCTGGGATTCATCAGAGGCTGGATGTAGGTTCAGAGTGGGCAGCTCACAGCCAAGGCTAATCATTTCTTCATTCTGGGGCACAGTTTCTTTCTGGTACCTCTTGCAACTTGAGCACTCTTGTTGTCATCCAAGTAATTACTGCATGAACGTATTCCTTGAGCATGAATTAGGAGGCTCAGGTATAAAATAGCCGTTTCCTCATTTGGGTATAAACAGGGTAACAAGTTGCAAGACAAAATATGTTCCAAATAGTTTCCTAACCCTCAGACACTCCAAGTCTTAAATAAGGTGAGACTGACATTCCTTAGTGCTACCTATACAAAGCCAAGAAAGAGGAGATCCATCTGTCTTTCCTTCCTATGGTCACCATGGCAATACAGCTTTAGCACATCTTGTAAATACAAGCTTTGGAGATGGACTTAGGAAAGCCAACTTCAAACAAGTGCTTCAAACAAGATCTCCCTATTGTCAACTTCCTGCTGCTATTCGATAAAATGCCTAGAAAATCACACAAGGCAATCTGATGTTGGAAGTTTCTCATCTATTCCTTGGGACCCAAGCAGCCTTATAGTTCAAATTTAACAGACACCAACCAGCAGTAGTAAGTACATATACCAAGGCAATATCAAGTGCACTCATCACAAAAAGGCCCACTACAGTACGTGTCTTGCAGTCGTTAAACTCCTGTGCTGTTCAGGTCATATCTGCAGAAGTTATCTGGTACGAGAGAAAACTTCAAGGGCAAACCCAGACTTTGCAGACCCATACAGGGCTAGATACTATGGAAATGAATTGCTAACAGTGTTGACCAGCTCCATTGTTTAAAGCAGTGCCTCTCAGACTTCAGCAATAATTCAACAGTGAAATAAACAGCTGTGATCAGATAGCCAGGGAAATTAGATAAAGAACACAATAGCTGTGAAGATAGGAATATTTCATGACGAGTCATATATCAGTTTATTCCTGATTTAAGTCCCCTTTCATTACTCTTTGTTAATACCTCATGTCTGTATGACAAATCACAGAAAGGCAAAGATCTTTTGAGACAGAATCCATTTTCTTGCATGATAACATGTGTATGCTACCTTCATGACTTAGAGCTCCTTATGACTCTTATATTACTTACTTAGAAATCATTACTGCTTTTCAGGACATAGCAGTTTCCTCAAAGAGAGGTTTTACACTTTAGTGTTCTCTCAAGATACTACACTACTCAAAAGTGCTCCTTTCCTCTACATCTGTTCCCACAGAAGTGCAAGAAGTGCAACACAACTCCTGTAAGTCTCAGGATAGAGTCTTCAAAAATGTTCTTAAGATTGGATTAAACCCAAGCTTGGCACTTATTTTACGCTATCACACACTTATTTCTTTCAAAAGAAGGCATGTAACTGAAAAAGCAATAATAAACACAAGATGTCTGGATATAATGGGATTACCACATTGTTTTAATAGTATACTTTCTAAAAATGTTACCAAAGGGGCTGAACAGATTTATTCTGGATGAAAGAAGTTGCAAGCAGCTGCATTAGGCTTTCAGCACTAGGAAAGAAGCAGTCACCAACCTTGCTAAATGGGGCTACTGTGGAATTCAGGATGCACCGTACACACAGCTGGCTATAAAACTCTTCAGATCATCCAGCTCTGCCTCTCCCCTACAGCAAACAATTCTCTTTGCATTTCTAGTTACTCTTATCAAAGGCAAATAGGCTGAGTATTTCATAGTACTCTAGAGATTTCTGAGGATATTCTCAAAAGACTTGGCTAAGCTAGAGACCCCTAACCCAGGGAAGAGGGGCTGTTCTTTTTACACATTTGGAGGGCTACTTTTTAAGCTAAGACATTGTGAAAGGCATCTCTTCTTCAGATAGTTTTGACATATTGGTTGATACCAAGCTAAAACATGCATATCTACTCTTTACAACCATTGTAAATTATTTCAATGTCATATTAGTTAGCATAAATTCAATATTGCATCTTCTCAAATTAGTAAATTTAACAAAAGAAGGGGAGAAAAGTCACATTTCACTGATGATATCGAACTACTGGTTTGCCTTTTTATAGACATGCCATGCAGCTGATGGCCAGGCATTCCCACCCAGTGTTGTGCTTTCAGTTTGTTGTTGTGTGTCTTAGGAAGCTATGCTTTAAATAGCACAGATAATACCTTCAACTAAATAAAAAGCAAAAAACGGTCACAATTTCACTTTTAACTCCAGAAATCCAAAAAGACCTTTGTAGGATTTTTTTTTTCCCCTTATATGTCTGAATCTTGGTACCTCAGCCTCAAGCCTCTGGGATCTGCTTTCAGTGCATTTTACCTTGAGTTCCCTGGATTTGAAGATTTACTGCCAGTGGTATTCTTACAAGCAATACTATACTTTAATCACCATTAATTATTTGCAATCCTGATTTACCTTTAGTATGTATTTTTAGGGATATATCTTGGCCTTTTCCCTCCAACAGTTTACAGTCTACAGGAAGGAAAATTCAGCTCTAGTTAGGAGAGCTACATGACAGAGGGAGAAAGCTTTTCTGAAGTGATGAGTAAGTGTTAAGCATTGCATAGTAGTCCCCAAAATTTTGTCAGACCTATTCAGCCTCCTTCCTCTCCAGTTCTGCAAGAGTAGATTCTCTTCCTCCTGCAGATCTGATGTTGTAATATGGAGTGAGTTGTAAATAATGAGAACCCATGAAGAATTAGCAAATATCAAGTTTGTCATGGATTCCAATTGTAATGGAGAACATTGCTAATAATCTCTCTTAGATTCTCCAGGATAAATGTCAAGAAAATTCACTAACTGCACTAAAGTTGTTTTGGAAATACACCACTGTAACTGAGGAAAAGATTTTAGTCTATTTCTTCATCATTTAACACCAATATAGAATGCTTTAGTGGAAAAAATGTACAAAAACCCCCAGTGTTTCTGCTCAGATATACTAATGCAAAGTTAAACATCTTCCTAAAAAACACTACAGTGCTGCATGCGCAATAGGGTGAAAGTTACTGGTTTTACTGCACATTTATGCAGGAGTAGCAAAAATCAGAATCTACTTTGCTGTGCATGTTGGCAAAGGGATAAGCAGAGGCACTCACTTTAGTAACAACTCCAAACACAGCTTCTCTAAATTGCACAGTAAAGTTCTGCACATGAAAATAAAATTTGAAGATAGTTTTAGATGAAAGTTTTGAACACTTAGCAATGATAATTATTTTTCATTTTTCAAAAGTTACTATAACTAGATACAAGAAATTTTGAACATATTTTGCAAATACTCCAATTGGATTAGGAGGACTCATCTCATGAATTTCTGCATCCAAATTAGGCTCCAAATGCATTTAGGATTTGTAGTACAAAAGTCTTCACAATGCTGATTATTCTTTTAAGAAATCTGCAGCATATCAACAGGAACGCAGAGCATGACATGGGTTGCATCATTAGCTTCAGTTTCAGGAATTACTGAAATCCCCTAAGCTACAATTTGTCATGATTCTCATTCTTGGGAAATCCTTTAAAAGGGACTGTTAAAGTAATTAAGCTAGTGTCCTCGATTTAATCTTTAAGGCTGCCTGGCCAACATTGAGTCACTGTAGTCTTCTAGGTCAGACAGGAAAAGAATTGACGTCATTGCAAAACGCCACTGCGTAAGTGTCTCCAAAAAAAAATGGCAGCCAAGTGTACACAGTTGGATAATCAGATGCTGTGAATAACATGCTGCTCAACAGGTGAGCTTAGGGAATTTGGCACTTCAGAGCTGAACTGAGGCTGTCCTTACGCAGATGATAAAAGATCCGCAATACACTTTCTCTGACATAACATATTTAGCAAACTTATCAAGATGTTTCCTCTGTCCAGAAAGTCAACCAGCCTATTAGGAATGATAATTTGGCACACGATATACTCGAGGGACAAATACGATAAGGGATGTTTCATACAAAGGGGCTTCCACTACTACTCAGTTATGTCAATCTGCAGCTAAAAACAGCGGTGTAAAAATAAACTTTAACTCTTCACCCTGGGCAATTAAGCTGTTTTCTAACAAAATAAGCATGGCTTAAACAGACACCAGGAAAGAGAACTACAGCTCTGTTGTAACACATATTCCTGAAAAATCAAAAACAAGCGCTTAAACATAGCACTGCATTCTAGATATTTTCCCAGTCAACATTTAACATTTCCAAATTCCTGATGAACTGGAGCAGAACCACGTAGTTCAAAGAGAGACCACAGTTTTCTCAAAGCCTGGAGACCCTTCAGAACAGAACTGTTCTCGTTCAGACTCATTTTTAGAAAAGTCACAAACAGGAAGCGCATGTGTTGCTGTTCACAGGCTAATGGAGGGAGCATAAAGCTGTGTTTAGGCATACACTAACCTTGAACCTTATCCCAGTGACTTGTACCTGCCCCAGCACTCATCAGAAGGCTTTTCTCCTGACTAGCAAAAGCCCACATCCTTGCAATTATTTGAATGATTCAGAAATACATCTAGCTCTGGTTGTCCAGAATCCTTACCCTAATCCCCAGAATAGCTTCATTGCAGCCCAGAAATCCTTCCTACAGCAGAAATCAAAATAACACATATTTGTCCTTTAAATATGTTAATGCTTCTTGTCTTTGGTTTATCTCTAAGAGCTTTATCTATCCTAACTATAAAGCTACCTCTGTTGGAGCTATCCTAAACCTAAGCCCGCAGCCAACCGAAAGCCCACATAACTCTTGGCTATCACAAAATTCTTCAATTCATTGTTCACCCCAGTTTTCCTAACAGGATCAACGATACAGCATTCAGTAACAACCTTGTTTGTTCACTCTTTTGCAGATACTTTAAATGAACCATAATTTAACGGTAGCCCAAGGACTCCTATCCACAACATCAAATCTTCATGTCAATACCCATAGAAGCTGTGACTCTGGCAGGACCTAGCACAAACACATCTCTTTCATACTTTGTTGTGTGAAAACCCAAGATGTTTTAAAATATGCCTTAAAACATTCTCACCTGTCAGACTGAACCTTCATTCTAGCCCTGCAGGGCTTGTAGGATCCGGCAGTGAACTGCTTTCACCTTTGTGGTGCTCAGGGCTAAGGCTTAATCACAGCTGAGTGACCCTATGTAGCAGAAACAATGATACAAAAAGTATACTTCAAAGCATATAGCTCTGCTAACTCCTGCCATCACCCTTGTAAACATAACCAGGCTACAGCTGCATCTTGGGGTTAGAGTTCATTTCCAGAACAGAGACAATCTTATTACTGGATGTCCAAAGCTATGAGAGAGACTGAGCTGAGGAAGGAAAACAACTTCTGCTGAGTTCTGCATAAATATGAGTTTTCTGTGCTGTACCTTACCCTACAGTTAGAGTTGGGCTTGTTTCAGTTGGGCTCAATGTGAGATGAGAAGATGTCTTTATCACTGAATTTTACAATACCTGGAGGTCTATGAAGAGGGCAGACACCCAAGATAGATGCCTGAGGTTGTTAAGATGCAGACTGATGTTGAAACAGCCAGCACTTACAGGGTTGGGCTTGATGGGCCATAAAAGTGGGGCCAAAACCGGCTGGAGCAGAAGGCAGTGTGCAAAGCCCAGTGAAGGCTGGAGGCAGTAGGGAAGAGCTCCGAGTTCATTAATGAGTAGTCTGTTGATCAAATCACAAGCCTAAGACAAACTTAGCATTGGAGATGGATTTCAGGACAGTAGGAACTAAAAAGCTAAGGAGGTTGCAGGATCCTACAGGAAGAGATTGATGACTATGATCATCTCAAAGCACTAAATAAAGGTAAAGATGGGTTAAGTTTCTGCTTTATGACTATGACAAAGTAGTTACAACAATTATAAAACCACCCAAAATATGTTTAGATAGGGCTGGACACAGTAGTTTCACCGTGACCCAAATACATTTCCAAATGTCACTGTCTAAACTTGTCATTAAAAACTCCACCACTTTTACACGATCCAGCAAAAAACTAGCTATAGGTTTGTTAGCTGTAGTATTCCTAAGCCCTACTCCTCAACTCCAATGCTTAAGAATTATTTGCACCATAGAGATTTCTAGCAGTCACAGAACTATGGAGTAAGCAATTCATGCTGCTCTGTCTAGCCCTATCCCTACCTCTGCAGGCTTTGCAAGATGCAACAATAAAGCCATCTCTTCTTTACCCTCTAACCAGAAGGAAAACTCCCCAGATGAAATACAGATGGGCCTTGCCCATATGACAATGACTCACAGCACTAACAATAAGCCAGTTGCCTCTGCCTGCTCTAGCCCTTATCCTCATGGTACCATCCTTTCTCTGTAAGCCATTTCCCGGTACAGAAGCAGTTAAATTGGGATACTGTTTCTTATGAGGAGGATTGAATCAGATCATGGACTGCAACAAAAAACTTGACCGTTTCCACATTGATTTTGCCTCTCCTCTCACTTCAACTCTTTTTTTTCCTGTTTCTCTTCCCCTCCTCTCTGGCCTGCCAGTGCTCTCCTCTCTGCTAGCTCTTTTAGCATTCCTATCTTACAAGACTGATGCAGTGTGCATCGTGGAGTAGCAGGTGAAACAGGCCAGAGGATGCTCACTACGTGGGTTTGTCAGCAGCTGTCTTGCTCCTCCCTTCATCTCTCTTTTGCCTTTATCCACTTCTCCTTTCTGGGGTCAGGAAATCACAGAGCAGCAACTGCCCAACCCCATGAGGCCAGCAGTTTACCCAGGGATTGTTCAAGCTGGCCAGGCAGGATAACACAGTCAGGACATCAAGCTACACCTCACAAGTCATGCTTCTGTGGGGAGAGTGACTCCTCATAAGACTTTTGGCACAAGAAAAGGGCCCAGTGACCTGTGGAGCTGGGAGCAAACACTGTCAGCCCTGGTGCTGTGGTGGCTGCTGGCACCTGGGAAGCAGACAGGCATTATGGGTGTATGGAGCTGACCTGGCCCACAGGAAAGCACATCCTCACAGTGCTGCAATGTGGAGCTTTAGAAAGAGGGAACAAAGCTGCCACAGCTAGAGGCACAAGGGTTTTTTGGCAGTTGAAGACAGTGCTGGTCACAAGGGAGGCTGGAGATGCAGAAGCCATAAACAACCATGCACAGATATGTAGGGAGGACAGTCAGAAGAGCAAGAGGAAGGAGGAAGGCACCAAACTATAGAAAAGTGGTAGAAAGTCTGCATTTCTCTGGTTCAGGGGACTCATCTAGAAGACAAGTGACTGACACTGGGGGTTTCTGATCCACCATAGACATCTTGCATGACCTTGGGCAGGTTTCCCCATGCTGCATGTGCACAGCATCAATCTTAAATGATGCAGGGAAACCAAGTGGTATGAAAGAATTAACAGAAGACCATGAGGTACTCAGATAGAATCATAGGGAGTGCTATAGCCATGAATCAGGCAATTCTATTTTATTCAGTGTATGAGAATATTATTCAAACTGGTCCTAAGAAGTAGCATAGATCTATATATGACTTTGCAACCATAGAACTCCCCAAAGCTTTTGCAGTGTTGGTGGAAAAAATATTCCAAACACTTAAGGTTTAATTTCAAATACAACAGCATGAAAAAAATTAGTCACAAAGCACATGAAATATCTGTCTCTAGTGATACTCCTCAGTGCTACCAAGTGATTATCTTATAACACAGGCATCTGAATAAGTTATTGTGCTCTAATAATCCAAACAGATTTTTTTTCCTCAGTTGTCTTTAATATCCAGTGCAGTGTGAAAGCATTGTAAAACCTAGCCACAGTGAGTTCTGGGCCCCTCTTTTCCAGTTTGTACCAGGAGACTGAAAGGCAAAGACGACTGTGGTGATAATAAAGACATCTCTGTTAGAAAGTGCCACAGAGCTGGTAAAGTCCATCACAGAGAGTTGCTGAGATTTATTCTCAAAGCCTGGGTGACTCTCTTCCTTAACCTTTAGGAAATCAGTCTTGAAAACACTGTCTAAACAAAGCACTCAAACGGTAAATTCTAATGCAGCTAGCTTCTCTAAAAATAAACAGTCATTAGCATTTAGTCTCATCCTTAGCTAGATGAAATTGTATTCTTCCTACAAACTGGTAAGAATGGTGTCTAAGATCCACGAATATTTATCAGAAAAGATGTTATACTTTACAAGAATAATCTCGTAAACTTGGAAAAATAGGTAGCCAGAGACCAAAGAGAAACAAAAGAACCAAAGAGACTCTTCAGAGAGACTTTGAACCTTCTAAGCAAAGCCAAAGAGCCTTGGTGCTGACTCTCTGCCTTGGTGGTCATGCATGCCAATCCACAGCCCCTGCTGTCTGCCACCTCACCAAGCACCTTATTTACATGCCAACGACTTTTGCCTTCTTCAATCACAGATAATCAGGCTGCCTGGTAACAGAAAGGGATGGCCCTTTAAAAGCCAGGCCTATATTTTTCACTATCAAAAATGTAAATAACCAATGCCAGTTTAAGGCACTGTAGGAGGGGAGGGATAAGTTGGAGTTATCAAAGGACTAGAAATAGCTGTAAAACTTGGGCCAGTCTGTCTCTCGACCACAGCACCTAAATTAGCAGTGAATATAAGCAATGAACAGGTCTCAAGAGCCAGGAGTGAAAACTCTTCTGCTCAAATTTTGAGATAAGATTCTCATTTTCATTTCCTTTTAGCTTAAAAGTAACACATTTTCTTCCAGGAGATTCTACAGCTTTTACTTTTAATTTACATCTGTTCTGCTAACTGTTAAATGAGGCACGTAGGCAAATGCATTACTTCCTCCTCAACCTTGTTCTTGATCAATGGTCATGCTGAAGGGCTTTTTGGATTATTCGATGGTCACTTGGCCAATTACATCAGCAACTACTTCTCCTACTGCATAAGTTCCCCTCCTTGAAAGGTTAACCTGTTATTCACACTTCAAGTACTGTGCAGATTGTCTTCTTAGGGTAGCAAGAACAGGCTTGTACAAAGGGCAAGCAGGAACTTGTTCACTTAGCAGTTCTTTCTTTTTTTCTCCTCTGTCTTTGCCCCATTAGCATCACACTTCATTGTGGCCGACAGAAATCTGAATCGTGAACTGCTTGGCTCCTGGGAAGAATTTGAATGCGATGAACTAAGTAATGTTTACCTCTACTTCCTCTCCAGTACTACAAGGGACTATCTGGCCATACTAAGGTTTTGCTCTTTGGAACAGAAGTATCTCAACATTTACTCCAGCTAGGAAATATTTTTCCAGTGCAGAATCTCCATAAACTGTTGTAAACAGCTATAATTTAAGCACACATTTTATAGAAAAAAACAAACAAAACCACAACCCAAACAAAACAACACTATTTTCAAATTTTTCTTTAGATTTTTGGAAATAGTTAACGAATCTTTAAAAACCAACTGAACAAATGTACAAAAGCATTTCTATAGGTTTTGAAGTTCCAAAGTTTCTATTTTTTAATATATGAGATTTTCAAAGGGTTAAATGTTTTCAAGTGTTGTTCAGATGTTNAGTGCTATAGCCATGAATCAGGCAATTCTATTTTATTCAGTGTATGAGAATATTATTCAAACTGGTCCTAAGAAGTAGCATAGATCTATATATGACTTTGCAACCATAGAACTCCCCAAAGCTTTTGCAGTGTTGGTGGAAAAAATATTCCAAACACTTAAGGTTTAATTTCAAATACAACAGCATGAAAAAAATTAGTCACAAAGCACATGAAATATCTGTCTCTAGTGATACTCTTCAGTGCTACCAAGTGATTATCTTATAACACAGGCATCTGAATAAGTTATTGTGCTCTAATAATCCAAACAGATTTTTTTTCCTCAGTTGTCTTTAATATCCAGTGCAGTGTGAAAGCATTGTAAAACCTAGCCACAGTGAGTTCTGGGCCCCTCTTTTCCAGTTTGTACCAGGAGACTGAAAGGCAAAGACGACTGTGGTGATAATAAAGACATCTCTGTTAGAAAGTGCCACAGAGCTGGTAAAGTCCATCACAGAGAGTTGCTGAGATTTATTCTCAAAGCCTGGGTGACTCTCTTCCTTAACCTTTAGGAAATCAGTCTTGAAAACACTGTCTAAACAAAGCACTCAAACGGTAAATTCTAATGCAGCTAGCTTCTCTAAAAATAAACAGTCATTAGCATTTAGTCTCATCCTTAGCTAGATGAAATTGTATTCTTCCTACAAACTGGTAAGAATGGTGTCTAAGATCCACGAATATTTATCAGAAAAGATGTTATACTTTACAAGAATAATCTCGTAAACTTGGAAAAATAGGTAGCCAGAGACCAAAGAGAAACAAAAGAACCAAAGAGACTCTTCAGAGAGACTTTGAACCTTCTAAGCAAAGCCAAAGAGCCTTGGTGCTGACTCTCTGCCTTGGTGGTCATGCATGCCAATCCACAGCCCCTGCTGTCTGCCACCTCACCAAGCACCTTATTTACATGCCAACGACTTTTGCCTTCTTCAATCACAGATAATCAGGCTGCCTGGTAACAGAAAGGGATGGCCCTTTAAAAGCCAGGCCTATATTTTTCACTATCAAAAATGTAAATAACCAATGCCAGTTTAAGGCACTGTAGGAGGGGAGGGATAAGTTGGAGTTATCAAAGGACTAGAAATAGCTGTAAAACTTGGGCCAGTCTGTCTCTCGACCACAGCACCTAAATTAGCAGTGAATATAAGCAATGAACAGGTCTCAAGAGCCAGGAGTGAAAACTCTTCTGCTCAAATTTTGAGATAAGATTCTCATTTTCATTTCCTTTTAGCTTAAAAGTAACACATTTTCTTCCAGGAGATTCTACAGCTTTTACTTTTAATTTACATCTGTTCTGCTAACTGTTAAATGAGGCACGTAGGCAAATGCATTACTTCCTCCTCAACCTTGTTCTTGATCAATGGTCATGCTGAAGGGCTTTTTGGATTATTCGATGGTCACTTGGCCAATTACATCAGCAACTACTTCTCCTACTGCATAAGTTCCCCTCCTTGAAAGGTTAACCTGTTATTCACACTTCAAGTACTGTGCAGATTGTCTTCTTAGGGTAGCAAGAACAGGCTTGTACAAAGGGCAAGCAGGAACTTGTTCACTTAGCAGTTCTTTCTTTTTTTCTCCTCTGTCTTTGCCCCATTAGCATCACACTTCATTGTGGCCGACAGAAATCTGAATCGTGAACTGCTTGGCTCCTGGGAAGAATTTGAATGCGATGAACTAAGTAATGTTTACCTCTACTTCCTCTCCAGTACTACAAGGGACTATCTGGCCATACTAAGGTTTTGCTCTTTGGAACAGAAGTATCTCAACATTTACTCCAGCTAGGAAATATTTTTCCAGTGCAGAATCTCCATAAACTGTTGTAAACAGCTATAATTTAAGCACACATTTTATAGAAAAAAACAAACAAAACCACAACCCAAACAAAACAACACTATTTTCAAATTTTTCTTTAGATTTTTGGAAATAGTTAACGAATCTTTAAAAACCAACTGAACAAATGTACAAAAGCATTTCTATAGGTTTTGAAGTTCCAAAGTTTCTATTTTTTAATATATGAGATTTTCAAAGGGTTAAATGTTTTCAAGTGTTGTTCAGATGTTCATAGGAGGCATCAGCAAACCTTGACAGAGTAGACAAGATTATAAATGCAACTTTGTTTGCAAGGCAGCCCCAGGTTAAGGAGACTAAAGTGAAACAAAGTATTTCTGGTGAAAATCTTTGCCATTTTTTGTCGCTGTCAGTTGCCACCATGCTAGAGGAATGCCAGCCACCGGCGCTCACAGCAGAAAGCCTCTGCTTGGCTGGCAGAGTACATTAGGTACAGTCAGGATACAGCGTCCTGCATTCTCATACCTTTTCCAGACCTGCCAGCTTGCCTATCAGCCTGTGGTAATGGGAGGTGCTCAACTGTTTCCTGACAACAAACAGTACTTTACAGCACATTACAGGATCGGTAATGGCTAGTACAGTATGTGCTGTAAACTGCATCTCTTATTGGAAAGGAGAAACTGTCCAGGCTGGTCATATAAGGTAAGCACAAAAAGGCAACTAGGCAAAACCAGGTTATACTCACAGAGCTCCAGGTTTCAATTTTACCTCAATGTTATTTCAGTGTCACCTGAAGCATCGGACAGTGACAATTTCAAAAGGTACAGGCTGTCAATAGCATTGATTCAGGAACCCATAACAACCTCAGCTTTACAGCAGACAGTAGGTAAGCCTGTCAGAGATCTAAATAAAGTGGATGAATGAATGCAACTGTCTGTCACATGTGCATTGTGTGCAACAAAGGTAAATTTAAGTTGAGCTAAGGATGTTTTAAGAGCAAGTGTGCAAAGCTGAGCTTCTGAATAGGTATTATGTCCTATCAAGGACTCATTGTTTAGCAGATCCTATACCTAACAATGCCTCATTGTGAAGGCTCCAAAGATCAGTGCATTAAATACCAGTTTTTCAGACCCCTTCACATTTTCAGTGTCTTCCAGTGCTGCAAACGCTTGGATATTCTTGCTACACTCACACCTGTATGTGCATCTCTTGGCCGTGTCTATGCTATTCTGTGAATGGGAGAAGTGGCTCAAATCAATGGGTTCTTCGAGAATTTTATTTGGTCTCATTCCAAAGAAATCTCCTTTTTGGGATATTGGAAAGCTACAGCACACGTGGAAAAAGAAATCTGGATTGCACGACTGATTCCACCTTCCGGATGACTGCTTCCAGTAGAAATAGCACCGTGTAAGGCCATGGATTAACATGTATTTACACACCCAGGCTCTGTGCATGCAGCTGGAGGGAGGATATGGCCTTCTATAGGTGGAAAGATTCCGGTTCATTATACTGTGTGTAGGAAGTGGCTTTATGCAATGCTGTCAGGAGCACACGGAGACAAGTACCTCCTCCTTACTGACAACTAAAGTATGCAAAAATGATGAAATCTGATTACTAAAAATGAGTGGAAGACTGATGATAGCATCAACATCAGAGCAGTATCGTGGTGCAGAAGTGCCAGCTGAGAGATCTCTACACCTCTGCTGCGGAGAAGGTGAGACCTAGCTCTGGATTTGTAAAATCAATGTAAGGTATTGCAGAAAACATTTAATTCTCAACAATTACAATGTGAGACAGGTTTGTGGGGTAGATATCTGACACAAGTAGTGGTGGTGGGGTGTCAACAGCTCTCCCAGCCATTAAGGTTAATTAAAATAAGAGTCTACATTTTCTCTCTGGCACAGCCTCCAGCAAGGGACCCCTTGGGGGCAGGTGGAAGCTGGATGAGGAGGAAGGCAGAGTTAAGTATGAGGGTTAAGGGGGAGGGGATCTTTGAAACCACTGCTCAGAGATGACAGGGGTATGCTTTCCTGGCTCTGGCAGCTCTCTAAAACCTCTGCACAGGTACAGGGAATTTTTTCAGAGAAAGCTAAAGCCACTGCACCTTTTGCTGGCAAAGAAAGCCAAATGATTACTATAAATGCACCTCCTGTGCCACTAAAAAGTAATAGTTAATAAATGCTTTACAGCAAGTTTGACAGAAAGAATTCCCTCGGCTTGTCTCCCAGGCTAGTTATCTTCAGGTTTACATCCCAGACTTTGCAAACGTGAATTTTTGCTCCAGCTTTGTGCCAGTATCACATCAATGCATGGCCTGCAATTAGCTACCCACAGCATTATAAGAGGAAGTGTTATAATCCAGTTTTGTCAATGGATAGGCATGTATTAGACTGGCCTTTTTCACGTGTCTTTAGAGACTGAGAGGACACAAGGCCTGTCTATGTAAGGAGACAAGGAAGTTCAAAAAACATGTCTGTAAAGCACTAGAAGTTGGTGTAGTCACATCACCTGTGAAATCGGCTGTATTAAAGCACAATAAGGGTTAAGGACATTTTCTTCACCTGCCTTTTCTAGTGTTCTTGTCACCACATTAAGATAATTAATTTGCAAATCTCCTCCCTTCTGGAAAAATTTCTCATTCCAGAAAACCAATATAGTAGAGCTACTAATCCTATCTTTCCCCACTCCCAGCAGCCTTATAGTAGCATGAAGAAGGAAGAAAAGAAAAACTCTGAACCTGTCGGTGTTCAAGTGTAGCAATCCCCAGCACTCAAACATTCCCGACCAGATTTTACTACCAGATTATAAATGGAGAGAGACCTGACTATTAAATTGACCCCAGAGTGATGGAATATTTAAGTTCGGCATTAGGTTTGAGCCACAATTTAAAATGAAATGTCAGTTCCTCAGAGCTGCTCAACTCTGCCAGTCGGCCAAGGTTTTTCCAGCTTGGGCTAGCTTAGAATGGTTCTGACCGTGATTTAAATTTTATCAACAGACAAATGCTCTCCTCTATGTCTTCCCATGGCATTGAGTGGCCCTGAATTTCTGGCACTCTCCTTCTCTCCCTCAAAATGGTAAGTTTTTTATCTGATTAGCTTTAAGAGATCTTGATAACTACTCGGACCTAGTTATTTCTTGAATTCATTGCTTGGAGATCAAACATTACATCACAAGAACTTAATCTTGTTCCAAATGAAGCCAAGGACAAAACTGCCATTGACTTCAAGGCAAGGCCATAAATCCTTAAAAAGCTGAACGTCCAATTTTCAAATTAAAACATAATGAACTTAATAGTTGTGAATTTAAAGGTTGTTGTTACATTTTGCATCTCATCTTGCATGAGATTCTACAGCCTGGTTACAAACACTTTTAAAACTTTGATGCTCTGAGAGAGGGTCATTTTGTGGGAGCTCCCATCATTATCTATCAGGCCAGTACACAAAACACACAATGGAAGTGATACTGCCCTGACTGCAAACAATGTCTTTGGAAAGCTTCAAACAATTTCTTTGTAAACAACTGATCAGGGTAATTACATTTTCTAATCTGAAGCGGTGCTGTGACATTGTTTCAGGTAGCACATGAATCATGCTAAAGGGTTTTCCTCTGCTAGGCTGGCTACCTTATCTAAGCAAGCTCTAGTCTAAGGATGGAGACCTAAGCCTGATGAAGTATTGTACTGGCACTGCAGGCAGTGGCTCCACCACCTGCCCTCAAGACTCCTCCAATCCACTGCTACTGTTGGGCAGACAGCTCACCAGGCAATTAAAGAACCTGAAGAAATTGTGGAGCTGTGCCTAATGCCTCATGATCTCAACTCATTCTCTCTGGGAGATGAGGTGTCAGATGGGACAACCTTGCTGCATATTTGAATGATGCTGAGTCCAGGTGAGAGAGCTACAGCTCCACTTTAGCAGAAGGCAAACATGCCCTTGATGACTTTGCACTTGCTAATGAACACAAATGACCTAAAACACAATAAGTGTCTCTCCCACCACCTTTAAGCCAAGCTGCCATGTAATAATGTGGCTGTCAAATCCTCACCACTCTATGGGATTATGTTAACAAACTGGTCCAAGTTTATTTCACAAATTGTGATTAAATGCTTGCAGTAGAAGTAGCTTTAGCTTTCTGTTTTGTTTGGTTTTGTTTTTAACAGCAGTTACAATACTAAAATTGCAGTATGACCTGCCCCTGCAGTGTTCTTTTATTCTACAACCTCTTGTCATAGATGGAATCTGTACACTGCTTAATTTTTGTTATCATAGCCTTGGATCTAGCAGCTATGATTGTCATGATTAAATCAGTATTAACTTAATTACAAAGGGCTTTACTCAAGATAAACAGTAAAGAAGTGATCCAGAACAGTGAGAACTGCACTGCTGAGGATGTCTGGCAAAGGCCTTTCAGACACTTAGAGCTTTTTTTTCCTCACATAATTTTTTGAGGTTTTTTTGGTTTGTTTTTTTTTTTTTTTTAATCCAGATGTGTTGCTTTTGTCAAATCTCAGAAATTAGATCAGTCTGGCACCTCTGAGTTTGACCCCTGAAGCCAGCCTCATCAATGTCTTTGGCCATGATTTCTCTTTACTGCCATCAGCAGCTAAATTTTTCGCTTTGCTCCAAACTTGATGCCGTTGGTGGTCTGCCATGAGTCAGACACTGAGGGTTTCCCTAATTTCTTCCTCTTAGTGCCACAAACAAAGCATATCAGGATTTGGCAAACTTCTCATGTTCATCTCCTGTTTCAAGGTATTTCCATTCTGCAGGATGAACACACAATCATTGATATAATTATGATGGAGAGAATCATTTCATCTCTACTTGCCTCCCTTATTTGACCTGGCAGAAGTTTAGTTATGATTTAGACAGTGAACCTTTCTCAGTTGAATTCAACAGCAAAACTCTCATAGTTTTTAATATGAGTATCGGTCCTTTCCTAGTTAGGAGAGTAATCATATATTGCTGACACAAGAGCTGATGATCTAGCCTTTTGAAAAGCCTTTAAAAAAATATCAAATATCTCCATGGATTTTTGAGAGTACTACATAGCAAATAGGCATAAGTCATGTCTGAACAGATAGCAAGGGACATTTCAGCATTTCAAGTGAAAAGCTAAGAGTTTTCCATAAATTATACAAAATTTGCTTAAAAGTTTAGGACCTAAGCTAAGTTGTTCAGAGACCATGATCTATGTATTCAGTTGTTTGACACATAACCTGTGGCCAACCACTATCTATTCTCCAGGGAGAAGTCTGGAAGAACTTCCACCAGGTGTGTAAATGTCCTGGTTTTCCTCAAAGTCCTGTCTCCTCAATAGACTGCATTAGCATTCTTCTGAATACTATCAACTGAAAAGCAGACATGGCATTCAGTACAAAAGTCAATTCTCTAGTTTTTTCTGCCACCTGTGATAAAACAAAAATACTTCCAGTTAATAAAAGTTTCCTAATTTCTCACAAACATGTCCAGAATTTTCCCTTGCTTTCCAAAAGCAGAAGAGCCATTATTACATACCTTCTCACTTTCAAGACCTGAAACAGTATCCTATTTATGACACATTTCCATGGGACAATACTAAAAAGGTCAGGATGAACTAATGGATCACTTATGATGACAATTTCTTATATGCCAATTCTTGAATTACATTTTTTGGATGACATTCCTTGTAGTTTGTTTTTCTGGTATTTCTTCCATACTTTTTCTCTAATTATTGAATACTTTCTCCAGAGCCTTGAAAATAACTTAATTATGCTTGTGTCCTTTCTGTTGATTGATATTTGCTTCATTTTGGCCAGTGGGAGAAACACTTGCAATCCTCTCTGCTACTTTTTGGCCTAACACAAGGTAGTATGCTCTTCTAAGGGAGTTAGACCAAGTTTCCCTGTGAAACACCAACCACTTGTATGCAGGATGATTACAAAGCAGAGAAATTCTGTGTTGCAGAGCTGTTAAGGGAGCCAGACTTTTGGGAAGTGGGTCAGTTTCTTGTATGCGGGCTTCTGGCGAAAGTCAGAGAGTTGGTACTCACAGACAGACACACAGAAAAGCTTTTCCTCTGGAAGAAGGGATGATGGATTTGGTCATGTTGTATACAGTGCACATCCTTTCTGGATGATAGAAGCTTCATTTCATCAGAACAAATGCAAGGTGCTTGACATGGGACAGAAGAAGCCCCTGCAACAATGCAAGCTAGATACCTATTGGAGAGGAAGCAGCTCTGCAGAGCAGAACCTGAGGTTAAATTGTTGAACATGAGTCAGCAGTGCGCCCTTGAGGCAATGGAAGCTAAGCACATGCCTGGCTTTGTTAGCAAGAGAGCAGCCAGCAGCTTGAGGAAGGTGACTGTTCCCTTCCAATTACACTTGTGAGGCCACATTTGGAGCACTCTGCCATGTACACTTTTGGGTTCCCCAGTATCAACATGTCAGCCCAAGTCCAGTGGAGGGTCACCAAGACTGTGGGGCATGATATTCAAGAAGGGCTGAGGAAACCCTGTTTGCCCAGTCTGGAGAAGAAAAGGGTAGGGGTGGAAAGGGATCTGATTGTGATCTTCAACTGCTTAACTTGGTCCTACAGGCAAGATGGAGTCAGGCTTCACAGAGGTGTGCAGCCAAAGGACAAGAGTCAATGGTCACAAGCTGTGCCCAGGGAAATTATCAGCAAGTATAAGAAGGAAGCAAAAAATCAGGTGAGAGTGGTTAAACTCAGCCAGAGAGGTTGAGGAAATCTCCACCTTCAGATACTTTCAAAACTTGACAAGACAAGGTTATGAGTAACCTCATCTGGCTTTTAAGTTAGCCCTGCCTGGAGCAGAGGGTCGGACTATCTGACCTCCAGGGGTCCTTTCCAATCTAAATTATACTGTGGTTCTATAAATAAGGTAGAGGCTGCAAGGAAAAGGGCCTAAATCAGATTCAGGAGTGATGTGAGCCTTTCCTGTGTTGAGAGAACAAGCCTGCAGGCTGTTGCTGCCGCTGACCTTTTTAGGGCTGGATGATTGAAAATCACTCCTGGATGCAGCAGAGCGTGTGTTCCTGGCACAGTGCTTGCATTGAGCCATTCCCAAGTTTCTCTAAGCAGTGGCCTTATCTGGGTGGAGTGCTGTCAGTCAGGCATTTTTTCCTTCAATTTTGCCTCACCCCTTGCTAGCGCAGCATGTTAAACCCAGCCTGTCAAAAGGACTCACCAAATTTCCTCACTCCAAGAACATGAGTGAGATTTTTGCAGTAATTTTTTACTTTTTTTTTTTTTTTAATAGTTTCATTTCTTGGGAAATAATTTGTACCTTTGGTGACAGTGTTGTGCAAGTAAAATGTATCAATTACACACAAATTCTCATTTCTAACCTGAATTGGAACATCAGTAGGCAAGAAGAATCAAACAGATTTGGAATAGAAATGTTATCCTTTCTTTTAGCTAAAAATGATTCTATTTCAGATAAAAAAAGAGCCATATCTTTAATTATTCAGATGACTTCTTAAAGTAAAAGGCTGGAGTGACAACACTTCTCGTGTTGGGTAATTAAACTGGTGGAATGTATAGTCTAATTACTAATAAAACAGATGTTCTAACACATTCCTAAGTAAAGCTTTACTGCACCATCAGCCACTCACCCTACACACACAACAGTCCTTATTTATGTTGAATCAAAATGTTTTACGTTAATAAAAAAAAAGAATAAAATCAAGTTGTCAGTTGGAGACACAAAACCATTTTCATTTGATAATACTTGCCCAACAAAGCTATATTCTCTTAGCAAAAAGTATTGGAGTTTGAATTTCCTTGCTAAAAGAAATATAAACCAAGAGCAACGTTGCACACGCAAGTGGTTCTAATAATGTGGTTTCTCTTGAGTTAAAGTTGTTCCCTTAGGTTTGAGGCCTATGGGAAGAGTAACAAGAAAATGCTATGACCAATAAATTCAGTAGATTTTCTAGGACAGTCCATGTTTCATGAAGAGTCTGTCTGTTATTCCACTGTTTCAAGTCCCCATATCTTTATGTTTTGAAGAATCTCCTAATTTGAATCTATTATAGACATGTAACTTTGTGTTAAAGTCTAGCATTTCCTTACATTCAGAATTTTACTTTGACACATCACACTTGACCTGTAGGAAAAAAAGATAAGTGAAACTATAAAATTATCAGCAGATGTGAGAACACTCTCAGGATAGCAGACCCCATCATCCTGGCCCTCATTCAGTCTCTGTCATTGTCTTATTGCACAGGTGGAGTTCAAGCTCCAAACACTCATATCGTGCTCATGATGAGCCAGACTCAAGATATGTTCTGTGGAGGTAATGTCACACCTGATCTATTCACACTGTAGGAAAGGAAGCTCAGTTCACATGACAGGGCATGTGTGACCTGCCTTTCCTCTTAGCACAACACAGTTGAAACCAAGCCTGCACCCTGTGTGAGCGTGGGCCTGCATTTCACAGATGGCTGACAAGCTGAGTCTCAGGTGGGCTCATGAAAACAGCCTTACCTGGTGGTGGAAGTAGCTTCAACATGGTCAAAATCTCAAACATTATTTCAAAATGTTTCCTCTCTTCAGCACATGACCACTTTATGAACTTTGTTAACATCTTTTCTACTCAATCAATCTTGTTTTCCTCTTGATTTTGGTTTCAGTTCCTCACTAATCCTTACGCTATTTTCTTATAGTCAAGTGTCTGCTCTGAAATACATGAAGGTGAGCACTTGTGGACCGAAAATTGTCTTCTTCGTTTTCAAAGGGATAGAACTCAGCATTTTCTTGACCTTTACAACCAGAAACAAAACAAAACAAAAAAAAAAAAAACCATGCAAATGTTATGTGTGATATGGAAAGAAAAGATTGCTAATGTTAGCTCACATGTCTGTAGCTCTTGCCTAAGCATACTCCAGTGTCCAGCAAACTACATAGATTTTAGTGCATGCTTCCACATCCCAGTCCTTTTGCAGTGTATGGAAATACTCGCAGTAGTTTCAATAGGAGTAGATTCTAACACAGTGTTGACAAGCTTGAAAAAAAACCTAAAAATAAAGCAAAAGTATTTTTAAATCTTGATGTTAGAACAAAAAGCATCTTACAGGCTCTATGTCAAAAGTGAAAACTGAGGCTGGAACTTAACTCCAGCTTCAAGCGTATTTCTAACCTTTACGCCAGTATACTGACTAGTTTCTTTAAATACAATAGAAACTCTGCCACTTTGAAGATAAGCCCTCACAGTTAGCTTAAAACAATAATTCTGTACTTTCTTTCCTGTTTCTAGATTTATTTTAAGTATTAGTATGAAATGTCAGAGTCTGATAGCAGCCAGATCAGTTTGTATAAAAATCAACTGCCTGTTTGTAGTATATTACGGGCTATATTTGACACAGGAAAGCACTTAATCATGAATGCTATCAGCACACCACACCCATCTTTGTAAGTGCCCTATAAGCTAGATTTATCACTATGAACTTGAACTGGATAGAGGCAAGTAATAATGAATAATGCCACCCCCCTCTGTGGAGGTGGGGTTAAAGGTGTATTACCCACAATATGACTGCCAGACAAGAGTTCAGAAGCCACATTCGTAGCTATCAGTGTCACAGAGGCATCAGAACCATCTCTCTTTCAGTTTGAATTGATGTCCAGAGGACTATTTACACTGGAATTGCCAGATTCCAAAGCATCAGATAAACAGTGTTTAGAAAAAAGAGGGAAGAATCCTTCTCAAACACATCATCACCCAAATTCTATCATACTACATATTGTATATCTCTTGGCTCATTTATTGTTGCACAGCAGTACCAATGGCTTTATTCAAAAGATTGAATAAAAACTACAACCCCCTTTGCCATGTGTTGTTTGATTTTAGTTTGTATGCTTGTTTTATCTTTATTCTAGCTTTTGAGCTCTAATATGCCAATTTTTTGATGTGTGCACTCCAGAAACATCCTGAAAAACACTCACAGGACCTTCCTTCTTTTCCTTGTTGACTCATGCAGAGAGTACTGCTCCCTCATACACAGGCTGCCCCTTTAGGCAGCCTCTCCATGCTCCTGTGCCTACCAACATGCAGAAGCTTTTACAAGCTCATGTATAGAGCCAGCAATGGAGAGGGAGACAAGCCAGGGAGACAAAACAACATCAACCCCTCCCCTGGCTGCCCTCTCCTGCCCTTCTCATCTCCCCAGCTTCTGCCAGCAGACCTTCCTGGAAGGTTTAGGTGGCTGCAGAGGCTGCCTCTCCTCTGGGCTGCCTGTGGTCCCCTGCCTGCTTCTTCCCTTCCACCACCATTCTCTACACCAACTGGCCCACAGGGAATTGACAGAGAGGCACAGAAGGAGGGTCTAAGGGGCTGGGGCTGGACCAGCAATATCCTTCTTCTCTTGCCAGAACATGTCAAGAAAACAAAATCTTGGCAAGCAAAGCAAGCAAAAATCACTTCCCTAAAATCACAGTATTTGCAGAAGCTAAGTGGGGAGTAAGCTGTGACAGTCACTTTGAGACATACTGTGGACATTCACATGTTCAGCACATGCTCTCTATGGAATACACACAAACGGGAGGCCCATTACCTATTGATGTCATTTATTCACAACAACCCAGTTAGGAGGGAGGTTTTAAAATCTAAGCCCTTGTGTATTGCCTTGATCAAAAGAGAGGAATTTTGGCTGGGTTTTATTGGTATACTAATCACTTTTCTTTCTAGAGGAAGACAAGCTTTGATCATAGAATCATAGAATCACAGAATGGTAGGGGTTGGAAGGAACCTCTAGAGGTCATGTAGTTCAGCCCCCTGCAGAAGCAGGTCCACCTAGATAAAGTCACACAGGAACATGTCCAGGCGGGTTTTGAAAACCTCCAGAGGAGACTTCACACCCTCTCTGGGCAGCCTGCGCCAGGGCTCCCTCACCCTCACAAGGAAAGAAGTTTTTTCTTATGTTAAAGTGTAACCCTTTGTGTCCCAGCTTACATCCATTACCCTTTGTTCTGTTGTTATAGCCTCCCAACTTGTGTGATACTTCTGGGAATAGTGCTAAACCCTCAAACACTTTGCAAGTAAACACATCCACAGGAGTGTTATGCATTTGTGAATCTCTTCAGAAGAACAGGGAAGCTACTGAAGAGCATGCTGGTGTGTATTTCAGCAGTTCAAGAGAAATGCTGAAACACTCCTAAAAATATTCCTTGGGCAAAACGTTGCTTTATCTCCACTGGGAAGACACCTTGGAGTTTCCAAGGATGGGTTTTATATCTTATCCTTCAGCAGACAGTGCCCGTTGTGTGGTGGTGAATGACTTCTGTGGTGGTGACTTAAAGGGCAGCATGGCACTTCCTGTGCTGAGACACCAGAGATTCCTGCAGCACCCATGAGGTCCCAGGTGGCCTAACCTTGCCAGCTTGGAATGAGGCTGCAAACTAAATGAAGTCGGAAGCCACTGAATTGAATTCAAAGGGATATGGTAGAGTGATATATTTTGGATTTCAATAAATTAAGGTCACTCTCATTTGGGGACAAGATTCTTTTCCCATTGTGCTCCTTTTTGGGTGTTGCTAATAAATAACTATAAAATTAGTACTCCCCTAATACACTTATTCAACTGCATAATGCTGTAGCTGGAAGAAATAAAGAGTTGGTATCTGTCATAAGTTTGAGCACTGAAAAACAGCATGGCACTAGAAAGTGTGACTTTCACTTTATTACTTATAGCTTTTTTAGACACAAACATCACTAGTGACAATACAACTGATTTACATCTAAAAAGATACACACATATTGTCAGCCCCATATGGCAACCAATACTCTGACTGTCAACTCATTCATTAGAGGTAGTAACCCAGTTTCAAGATCTAAGCTCAAAATAAGATACAGAAAAGAAAAATATCCACTAATCTATTTAATTTTCATTATTTTTTTTCAAAATATCTTAAAAAATCCATTAATGAGATGTCATTGGAATTCAGATCTTTACATTACATGAGACATTGAATTAGAGATAAGGAAGATGCACAGAGCAATCAAGATTCCAAACCAGCTCAACTCCAGCTAGATGAGACAAACAAGTAGCTTCAGAAAGAGCAGGACTAAGGTTCTGAAAAATCTAATTACTAAAACTCTGAAAATCTCATAGAAAACTCAAACAGTGGTTAAATACAAGGATTTTGAAAGCTGGAGGATTCTGCAATAGACGTCACTCTCCAGGTGATCTGCAATCTTCCCCAAAGCACTGGTTCAGAAAATCATTCAGAGACGATGCATTATACCTGGAGGTACATAAAAGAGCAAACCCACAGACAGGTAAATAACAGAAATTAAAGGTAGTACCTGTGAAGTGAGAAAGCTGAAATTTTTTATTAAACTAATGGCAAGTGAATGGACACCAAATTAAATGACAAAGGCCTATTTGTTTCATACAGGTAGCATTAAAAAGAAATATCAATCAATCTTAGTTTATTAAATTGCTGAGCCAGCTCGGCCACTGCTCACCCGTGGAAGCCTAAATCTGCTGTCTCTGCTGCAAGCTGCCTTCCAGGGTTTTGTGGACAGAATTACCCTTAGGAGAACTGCTGTAACCTACACAGAAGCAAAAAAATAAGTTACTACGTCTAATAACCATTTCTAAGGCTACAGAGGTTGATTAGCCCCATTTATGTTTTTTAATTTAAAACAAACTTGTGTCATCTTTTTTTGATGTAGAAAGTGGATGACCAAAATGGCTCTGTTTTCACTATGGCTTAAATATTCCCCAAGAGAAATGGACATCAGCTGGAAAGGGGTTCTACACGAATACTTGGGAGATCAATGGCCTGAAATGAAGGCCAAAGAAGTTCCTTACAAATCTATGTTTATATATCACTGTTTTTAGCTTCCATCACCTTGCCAGGAAATACTGCAATGACTGAAGGCTTCACCCCTGCCCTGAGCACTTAGTGCTGATTCAAAGGGTGAAGCAATAGTGACAGCTCCAAAAGAGGAATGGAGAGCTGTCAGAGGACATCTCCACTGGCACATGAACCAAGCCTGGCCCCAAAAACCCACGTATGATCACTACCTCAACTCTGATGCTCTGTTACTTTGTTTGGTGCTACAGACTCCAGTGCCTACTCCAGGTTGTATCAGCTGCCTCAGGGTCTATCCAAAGAATTTGTTCTTTGTGCGAAGGTGTCCAGCACCCACAACAGAACTGATTGCTCGTGCTGCTCTGACACATACACTTCTAACCTTCTGAATCTCTCCCAGCAGCAGCAGCAGCAGCAGCAGCAGCACACTGACCTGCAGGAGAAGAACATGGTCCCTCACCTAATGTCACTCACTAACCCACAGTTGCAGAAAGAAATATGCTGTGAGAAGTCTCTCTCCAGTGTCATCTCTCCAGGCTTTCTTCCCTCTGTCAATCTGGAGGTGGTGTCTGCTGCTCCCCAAATTACCCATATCCACAACTCCATCACACAGAGACAACCTGGGTCCCAGGAAACAGACATACTCACTAGCAACTCTGCAGAGACAATATGTGTATGTGGCTGCATGCCTGTAGTCGCACATTCCAGCTATGGTCTCCCTCATCTGGGAGGCAGCTGTTAGGGGATGAGAGTGCACTGCCCCACTCAGCCAACTGCCCCCCCAGCCCTTGTGATGGACTTGCTCATGCAGCCTTGTGCTCAGCACACCAGGGGTTAGCAGAGGTACTACAAATGCCAACACTTCTTGCTTCTACTTCTCTGGTGAGCACCTGAAACTGAACATCATGCTTGTGGGCATCTTTTATCTGAGGCTGGATGAATATAGAGGGAATGGGAAATGGTGTCTAGTCCAAAAAAGTAGTGTCATGCCTCACAGGGAAGAACCACGGTGGTGGCAGGCTGAATGCAGAACTACTCTATGGCTTCCCTAAATATAATCCAGCATTTCTAGTGCAGAGCAAGCAGCAGAGAAGGAAAGTGGAAGTAGAATCCTTAAAAAGCTACGTGAAGAGTTCATCTCTCTAGTCCAACACCAGAATGTATTGATAAAAAATGCCTTATGGATCCATCAAGGGGTATCAAATGCTGTCAGTGTCCAGAAGTGGTCACTCCAGCACCCTACAATTACATGGCCAAGAAATATAGTATTTGACTGTCAGTGCAATTTTAGCAATGACAAAAATGGCTAGATTGCCAGGTGTACCTTGTAAGGGAGGCTGACGCTACCCCAACTGCAGAAATCATAGAATTATTACAGTTGCAAAGAAAATCATGGATCATTGGGTGCAACCACTAACCCAATACTACCATGTCCACCACTAAATCCCTTCCCTTTGATCTCTCAGCTGTCACTGATGTAGTACTATTCTTATTTCAGCTTAGTCACAGAGTCTTACAGAGACAAGTAAATCCCAGGTTCCTGATGTAAAAACACAAACAAATAAAAGAAACACAAGCAGAGAGGAAAGAAAACAGGAGGAAATCTAGCTGACTACAGCACAGTCAAAGCAAAATACACCCATGTTCCCCCCTACTTTGTAGTTCACTTTTAAGTTGTGTGGTGTCCCACAGCTGGAAACTGTCTCACCGTTGGGCTGTGCACAGGGATGTGCCAGAGATTCCCCTTTAGTCCCTTGGGTGGGATGTAAAGAATTGCTCTCTTCATAGCTAGCATTCCTTCTGCACTGAGTCACTTTATATCTGAGACAAATAAGGTACAAGCCCTGTCCAGACATTCATAGATAGACACTGGGATTTTTTTTCTAATTATATAAATTTGAGAATATCCATTAGATATGAGGCTTCCTGGTCAAAACCTGTATTAAAAACAGACTAGCCCATACTCACCACCTGCAGTTAAGAGCCATATTTTGGTGTTCTTATCTCAGCTTCCTAAGATTAATTATTCAAGACTGGGGAAAGAGATTCAAGTTCATATTGTATTCAAATCATATCATAATAATATAAAATTCTAATTCATATAATACCTATTCAAATAAATTATACTCCTGGAAGATGCAGGAGTCAGTAGGATGGCCATCTGCTCATTCCTCTTAGTAGCAACCAGCACAAGTACAAAATTCTGTTGTGTCATGTATTGTTGTTCCTAAGAATAAGCCCACATGATTCTTTATCAGCAGCTTTAGAACGTCATTTGTCCGACGTGTTTGTGATGTAGTGGTGGGATAGAAATAGGAGGGTTTGGGGTTGTTTGGGGGTTTTTTGTAGGTGGCTAGCTGGAAATACAAGCATGAGTCAAAAGTGAATATGAGTCATAAGCTGCCAAAGTGATATTTCTACTTTCATAGAATCATAAAATGGTTTGTGTTGGAAGGAACCTTAAAGATCATTGAGCTCCAACTCTCCTGCCACAGGCAGGGTCACCTTCCCCTAGATTAGGTTGCTCAGAGCCCCATTCATTGTGGCCTTGAACACTTACAGAGATGAGGCATCCACAGCCTCTCTGGGCAACTTGTTCAGTGCCTCACCATCCTCCTCAGTGAAGAACTTCCTAATAGCTAATCTAAATCTACCTTCTTTATTTATTACTTTGAAGACATTATTAGAGATAGTTGAAAGTAAATAACAGTATTATCATCGTTGTCATTGGTAGGAGAGATTCTGGTTAAACCCAGTGCAGACAAGAAGAGGCAGAGAAGGCAATGGTTCTGATCTCCAGTTCACGTTCTATGTATTAACGACCCAAAGAAACTGAGATCTTTGCATTTGGGGTTTTCCAGCAAACTGAAATGAAACAAAAGTCTTCATAGCAAAATTAGGGTTTGAGGTTTGGATCAATTTCCCACTTCCTTGCCAGGCTGAACTTGTCGATATCTGTGATTATTGTCCCTCTGGATTCATTATGTGGGTTTTAGATATTTTATGCAGCTTTTTCTAGCTTGTTTCTTTTTTGTTTGCTTTTTTCTCTTGATGGAGGAA
Source organism: Urocolius indicus (assembly GCA_013401255.1). Lineage (NCBI taxonomy): Eukaryota > Metazoa > Chordata > Aves > Coliiformes > Coliidae > Urocolius > Urocolius indicus. The sequence continues at coordinate 73,887 of WBNH01007164.1, read as the reverse complement.
ATTTGGAATTTCAGGAAAGCAAATCTGATTTAGCTTGTACTCTGAGCAGAGTAAGGCTATCTTGCCATTGCTCAGCAGATTAAATTATCGCTTAAAGTAGTTTATTGGTACTGCAGCCCATGAGTGAGAGGTACAGCTCCTGTACAGAGCAACAAAAACTCTGTTGATCAAGCCAGATGCTTGGAATATTGTGGAGGAATTTCTATCTGATAGAGGACACGACTTGGTAACAATGAACAACCCATGCTAACAATGAACAAGCAATGCTTTGAAGCTGAGAGTGCAGCTCATCTTTGAATTGTTCTTGGCAAAGAATAAAAGATAGTCTATGTGACAGCAAGCTTGAGCAAGGAGAAAGTTGAAAAAAGGTGTGTGAACCATAGACTGTTTGCCAAGTATTGTATAAAATACTGCTGATCATTGTAGTTATATTAATGACTGTATCTTTGATTTTGAAATGTGTAACTGCTATGATTGAAAAGGCTGTAAAAAGAGTCTGACTGTTCCAAAAAGAAAAAAGGGGAATTGTAGTAATACACCTAAAGGAAAAAGGACATGTGGCCCATCCAGACTTTGCTTATGTGGGACCGTAAGCTGCATGAGGCTCAGACACAGGCCTCAGATGCAGGCTCAGACTTTGGCTACCTCAGACAGTGAACAGTGGGCCTGAAGAATCGTCAAGGACGAGTTGCTCATTAGAGTACAGATATGAATGCAGTTGTGCATGTGAGAAAGAAACTCTTTAAGCTTAAAAGAATGTAGTAAAGCAGAACCTGAAAGAGTATGTGAAACCACAAGGCTTATCACAGAAAGCGCAGCTGGAAAAGTCCAATCAGCATTACTGTAACCAAGCTAGCTTTGCATTGCTTAAAAAAGCCTGATGCTCACTAATAAAGTGGAGAGTTATGACCTTAACCATATTGGTGTCTGTCATTTCTTCATGGTGTTCTCTCCAATAGAATATCCCTTAAATTCCTGCCCTCACACATCAGGGCTACTTCGTGGTGGTTCAGTCTTTCTGATTTTATGTTCACAAAACCAAACAACTCCAGTTCCCCCCCAACATTTTTTATTTCATCAGTGCAGAGCAGGAATTATTTTAAATTGCTGGAAAGTTTAGAGGTAAGCATACATATTTTTTTCATTCCATCTATTTGATCTCCATTTGAGAACCAAGGCCCTCCAAAAATTGGTGCTGCTTCTAGACAGTTGTCCACACAGGAACTGAGATTCTGGATTACTGGAAATGTATCAACACATTTCCCTCATAGATAAGAGCTTTATCTTCTGCAAGAAAACTGTATGAACAGTATCCAGGGGATAAATTTAGGGAGCTATTTTATTGTAAAAAGAGATTTATAAATGCACGCTTATAGATACTAGAACATGCTTAAAGGGTACTGCTGCATGGTACAGGCTAGTTTTCATAGAACAAGCATCATTTGTGTTCAAACGTCTTTCTAGGCAAACCACTGGCTCTCGGCCAAGTAAAATTTATTCAACACAAGAAAAATGAAATCACTTACTGGAACTAGCCTACTGATTCCCTTTTGGTCACTTTCACCACTCACTCTAATGTCCAGGCAACAAATTACTCCTTTTCCTGAACTGGTCAAGATTAGGAGGTGCCAGCCAAGGCCAGGTTTTACAGAGTTGTGTGGGAACAGGACACAGCAGTAGGTGAGGAGCTTGCTGGGGAGTTGGGCTGGATGTTGATGAAGGAGTTTTTTATTTATCAAATCCCACATTAAAACACAAAACTCCAGTTACAACGCACCAACACACAAAAAGACACTATTTTTTGAAGTAACATCTACTTGCCTGGTACAAAACAATTTTTATGTGTACGTCCCAAAAACCCTAACCACCTTCTTACTGTAAAAGACACTATTACACCCAGCTAAGCTAACTGTTTCTTTGTTCCTTTTATTTCTTCTGGAAAAACAAAATCAAAGGCCAGAGTGCAATGTAAGGGGTAGTGGTACACAATATTATACTGTAAGCACACATTCTTTATAGAAAACTTTCATGTAGCTTTAAGTAGCAGAGCAATTGCAACTCTACAATTCACTGAAGCCATGAGTGTCATGCTATGACTGCTGAAGGGTCTGGGCCATTTGATTCTACTAATCACAATTTCAAAAGCCGTTACACAAAATCTCTGCCTTGTCTCAATGTAAAATGAAAAAAAAAAAGCAAAACAAACTTCTCTGTGATTTTTGTTGTTCTTCACCCTTCTTCCAATGAATTTACTGGTAACATTACACTAAGCAAGGATTTGATTTGGTAACCGAACCTCTACTATGGGTGAATTTTGTATGACTCTTTTCTTGACATACAGAATCAGGCTGCAAAAATGTTGCAAATGATCCTATTTGTCTGTTATAATTATACTATACTGACAGTAACTGTCCATCAACATGCAAATGTAATAAAAAGAGGTGCCAACTCAATTTTTTCCTATTCACAGAACTAACATGTAATAAGTTACTCCGGTGACCACATTCTGCAAGAAACAGAGACTCGTGGCTATAACTCAGTTCAATTTCTTGCAGTTTCTCCATTCTACCTCTGTAGATTCTCACTGGATTTTTATGTTTCAGCTAACATTGTTCTGACTAAACAACATCTAGTGTTTCCTGTCTATACACAAAGCCCTCTGCCTTTAAGAAATGATCCTTTTAATAAAGTTTGTAAGACTCTGACTCTCACTTTTTATTTAAAGTATTTTGCTTATACTTCTGTTCAAAGACACAGAATACCTTCTTGCTTCAAACCTATGAAAACTACTTTGGTTTTTTTGTAGATTTTCTGAGCTCATTCAACAGTAACTTGTGCATGAGGCTCCAGGTGCTTTGCCCACAACACTGTCTTTCTAAAGGAAATGCAGAGCGATGCATCAGGAAGAGGGTTGAAGAAAACTCAGATTTCTTTTATCAGGCCCTGAGGCACTCATTTTTATGCTGGATGTTTCTCCAAATAGTTTGCATTACCTCATCAGAATACTGGTTTGGAGGTTTTGGTCCTGTACCCTGAATGATCTCTTTTAACCAGATGAGCTGGTGGATCTGTGGGAGTGAGCAGCTCCTAAAGATTCTCCTCTCTGCAGCCAAAAGAAGGGGAAACAAGGCATAGCTGTGATACGCCTCTAACCACAGCAATTGCTGCTTGCTATTGTTACAGCCATTATATGACTCAGTGCTGACTCCAGGTTGCTCAGTAGATAGTATCATAGAAGCATCAGTAGACCTTGCACTGAGGTGGTATTGCACCAGACTCCTCCTCTGTTGATAATGAAGATCTGGCCACTACTTTCAACATGATAGAGAAAAATAGATAAAGCCTGCTGTGGAATGGAAATCAAATTCTCGTAATACCTGAACATTTCCTCAGCCTCCTCCTTTCTAAAAATGGGTCTTTTTCTATGAGTCTCCTATACATAACCATTTTACAGACAGCTTTACCTGCATTTTGTTTTATAATCCTGTCATACTTGCTGCTCCCCCCTTTCTTGTGCATGTGTGTGTGCTTTTGTTACTTGTATTGTATAAGGTGCCTTGGGATATTCGCATCCTGTGCATTGTGTGGCATTGTGTTGAATAGGAGGTACAGAAATTAAAAGCAGGTCTCCTCCTACCCACATATGCCTTTTCTTTGCAGGTTTTCCTGGAAGTTTTGTGTGGGGAGGGAAGGGAAGAGGTAAAATATGACTTGGCTGAGACTGCCGGATGCTGAATCAGCTGCGATTGCCTCACGTTTTCCTTTCTTTTAAAATGAGGGGTACAGTTTTTGAAAATGCCCATTTGACTGCAGGCCCTATCCAGCCCATCACTTCTCAGCAAGTCATTTTTTGAAAATGGTATATGTGCTTCTCAGTCACATTGGCATCTTCAGAGAACATCTTTATTATGCCCTCCTCCTAGGTCTAAAGACTATGTCCTCAGGGACTGCAAGATCCTGGTGTAGATGCTGCAGACTACCATGGTGCTCAGGATCAGCTGCAACTAGTTTTACTCTCCACAAATTATTATTTTTAAAAAGAGGAGATAGCCATAACCATTAACTCAAACCCCCTTCCCCCCACAAGCACCACCAACCCCCCCCAAAACCACACAGTGTTATAAAGCATACTTTTGTTCTGCTGCACTTCTCTGGTTGAAGGAGTTGATGCCTAAAGTGCTGGCCCTTGCTGCTCGCACCTCCACAGGCTGGCACAGATTACTCTGATAAGGCTAGTCAGCAACTCCGTGCTGATGCAAAAGTCAATGTGCAAAAGAACTCTTCAAGAGCAGCAAACAAGGAGTGTGGCATCAAAATCCTACAAGCCCCAGAGAGAGTCCTTTTCAGAAGACTTGCTCATCTTAAGGTTACAGACTGATGAAATCAGACACTGATGAGAAGCTAACAGCAGCTCTCTGGAAGCATGTCATCTATTTGTAGTAGGGGGCAGTATTTTGCTTCCACAGCACCCCTATCTTTAAAAGAAAGGAAGAGTTTGATGCATTTTAGATAAAGCACATACAGCTCTTTAGCATATAGCTACATACATGCTCATCCTTTCCAAGGCTGCTTCCCTGTTGTTCAATAACTCATGCAAGTAAAGGTTCATCCCACCTTGCTTGCTTACTGCGACCGAATACTTAAAAACCTGGCAGAGAGGAGAGGAGAGGAGAGGAGAGGAGAGGAGAGGAGAGGAGAGGAGAGGAGAGGAGAGGAGAGGAGAGGAGAGGAGAGGAGAGGAGAGGAGAGGAGAGGAGAGGAGAGGAGAGGAAAACGGAGCATTAGTGAGGACTGTAGTCTCTAAAGTGTGCAAGAAAAAGGACTGGAGTCTGACAAGAAAGGCCTTTGCTTTCAAATACAATAAAAGTAATTACTGATTGCTGATTTTCTTCTTTCTCCTTTGCAGAAATGTGCTTACATTCACTTCATACAGCAAGCATTTGAGGTCTTGATCACTCTACTAACGGTTCTTAATTCTTCCTACACTGTTCTCAGTTAGATGGAGTTCTTAATTCTTCCTACATCATTCTCAGTTAGATGGAGTACCTTATAATATAACTTCCTCATTAACATCAAGAGCTGTGATTATACAGTTTTGTTACCAAGGGCTTCAAAGGCATGAAGCCTAAATATAATCTTACAGTACCTTGTTACAATACAAAGCACATCCTCTAATACATTTTTTTTTGTTTGCATAAAATGCGGGACAATAATGGTTCACTTGACCTTTGCCCCCCTGTATAGTTCATTTTAACATTGTTTGAGGAGCACAGAGTTTGCATTTTGCAGGGCACAGGTGCTCTGCCCCACACTAGAGGCTGAGGCTCAACCCGGTGGTGCAGCGCACTGCTTCTCCCCACCCCCCCCAGCAGCTGCACTCAAGGGATTGCTTTTGTGGTCCACCAGGAATTTCCTGTGATAGAATATCAGAAACCTACTGGTGACTAGTAGGAGGTGACTTCACAGGGCAAAAGTTCTCTCCCTACAATAAACATTCTCAGCGCCGCTGTGGAGATTTCCTACACAGACCTGACAGCCGCCAGCTACTTGTCATCTCGACAGAGAATGGCTCAGGGAAAGGACAGTTGTCAGTTGCAAGTGTTTGCCATCTTAAAAGTGAAGCTGTACCCCTGCTGCCATTTTTCAAATGCTTCCTGAGAAAAGGAAGAGCTCAAACTATCCATGCTAATTTAAAAAAATTCCCAACAATATTGACTGAAAAGACTTTATAAAATATACAAATCCACAGTCAAAGGCAGAATATACTGGTATCTGTAGGTACCATGGCAGAGATACAGTCCATATACACCATATAACCTGGTAGATCTAGGTATCATGGCACATACATACAGTCTATATATATCATATATCCTGGTATCTATAGGTGCTATGATACACATACAGTCAGAGAACTTGACAATTGGAAAAGCACCACACTCTCTCTCCCCATGTTTCCTTGGGGAAAAACAAAACAAACTGAAAACCAAAACCGTAGCAATATTCAGCAGCTAGATCTCTTGCAGAGGACTGTCATTTGGTGCATCCAAGTAGTAAATCTGAGCCTGACACAATTCTCTTGGCTACAACTACTAAAAGGACTATCGGGAGCACTAGATTCGTTTGGCTGGCTGAAATAACGTGCAACTGGGCAGATTGCAGTGAAGTTTACCAAAATAGCTTTAGGGAAACAATACATTAATTTCCTGTGGAAAATACATCTATTAAAATGGAGACTAGGCTTGGTTGTGTCCAACACAGTAAAAAAGCGTGCTGTAAAGCTTGGAAGAAAACACAGCTCAGTGTTGGCTTGGAAGTAAAAAAAGTGCTGAAAAGTATTTGCCTAAAAATCAGGGTCCTGTGCCAGGGTCCTCCTTGGTAGCAGCAGTGACAGATAGCAAAGTTTTCCAGAAGGTATCTTTAAGCTGTCTCACCAACTCCTCCACACATTCCAGCACTTATGCACAAAGCCTGTAGCCATGGCCTTCACCACACGATTTCTGAGCAGATTTCCTGTCCACTGGACAAAATTCGACCCAAAGCAATGCTGATTTATTTTGCTTCTGAAACCTCATCATCAATGTCATCATCAGCTAGTGGCCCTTTCCACAGGTGAGTCTTGAGCAGGGCTGGACAGAACTGTCTCACATCTCACTTTGCTCTGCAACCAATAGCACTGCATCAGGAAGAAGGAAGGAGAAAGAGTAAGAGTAAGAAACCTGTGAGAACACTTAACAAGAGCAGAGATGTTTGATGCTGCACTCCTTGTTTGCTGTTCCTGAAGTGCTCCTACATTCATTGATATCTTCACAGAAATCCCTGACTAGTGTAGTCAGAGCAGTCTTCACTTGCACCTGTACATGTGAGGACCAGTGAGTCAGCACGTCAGCTCCTTTAAGCATAGCAGTGGGGAGGAACAAAGCACTGCTTTGAAGAGTTGTTTTTTTCTTGCATTCCTAGACAATCTCTTCTTTTTCCCTAGCTGTGCACAACCTTTAAACCAACGTGATTTCTACAAGAGCTCTGACAAATCCCTTTTAGAGGGCCTAATTCAAAGAAATAGTATCCCACTTGCCCCACAGTCTGTTAATGATGCACTGAGAGGTGAGATCACATTATTTGGCCTCAGTGTACTCATCAAACTTTTAGTGACAAACAGATGTTCGTGCTGAGGGAAGACTAAATCCACCTGTCAAATACTTCTTTTAGGTTTTTTGTTTTGTTTGGGTGGTTTTTTTTTTTTTTTTGTGATCAAGGCTGATACTTTCAGTCTCAGTGACTGAATTTCCAGTCAGTCACTATGTACTCAGGAGGAGGAAGAAACCAGTTTGGTTAGCTTTTTTTCTGTTTCTCAGCAAGCAGAACACTGTATTCCATTTCTGTGGACCGTGACATCCCATGGTACATTAAAAGCCTTATTCAAACTGCAAGAGAGTCATATTTTACACTCAGCAGGAGACTCTAGGAAGAAGTATGAGGCCAGGGTTATTCTGACTCTGGACAGCTTGTCAAATGGGGAGCTAGGAACAAAGCTTAGGACATTCTCTGCCAGTTCATGTGATCCTGAAATAAGTAGGTAGAAGATTGCCTCAGCAGGGATTTTCTTTATATTGCAAGAGACTCAGCATAGAGCAAGGTTTAAATTCAGAAGTAGTTGAATCTGCCCTCATGTTTTTGTTCTAAGTCTCCATCTCCACTGTACAGCATTGCAAAACCTGTGGAAACACCAAGGATGGCTCTGAAGTAACCAGGATTTTATTTTCTTGTCCACACTTGAATGGAGCCTTTGAACACTAAGATCTCATCTTGGTTCATTGACCAGATTTGCTGATATTTGATAATTCCTCTTCTAACACAGGCCATATCTCATGTGCCAATCCGTAGTTTTACCTCAAAAACATTAAAAAAATATTCAGGGAGTGGGAAGGCTTGAGAAATCCTTTATTAGTCCCGTCAGCATTTTATTCTGATTGATCTATTCAAAACGATGATGACAGAAACCACAGGAATTGCTTCTGCCTTCCGAAACACTAAATTGTTTGTAATGAACTCTACCACAAAAACCTCACACTTCGCTCACCACACAAAGGCAGAATACATTGTATTTCCTAAGTCTATCCAGTTCTACTGTGCTGGAGAGGGGGCTTACACCTTTCCACATACCAGGAGCTCTTCCTCTTCTTTTCTTCCTACAGATATTTAAGACAAAGAGGAATGGAAAAGGTTCTGCAATGTGGATGCTATCCTTGCTCTTCGACTTTAGCATGTAAGGCTAGATTTAAGCTGGGCAGGATCTGAAGTTTTGAGTGTGCTGAACATCAACATTTTCTAGCCAATACTGCTTGTGACTGTGTTGTGTAAACTAGAGCTGTCATCCATGAGAAATAAAATGATCCAACCTTGGTTATGCACTTGAGTTTCACAATGAAGAGACACAGAGGTCAAAGTCCTGAGCAAAGTTCGCCTTCTTCCAGAATGCTCCAGGATGATTTCTTGTCTCCTGCAGCTCATTGTAATTCGTAGGGTGCAAGTAGTCAACAAACTCTGCAGTGATTTTTGCCTTTGCATGTGATAAAAATTTCAAGGAGTCTGTAATTCATGCTACGCAGGAGAGAAAACACATAGATACTGATTCCCTGCTTGTACTGGAAAAATTCAATCACAAAACTTCCACTGAAAATGTAAGCTAAACTGAGGGAGAAAGCTTCCACCAAGTGAATTTGTAGGAAGAAGGTCTTGGCTTGGAGCTAGGCTCATCAATCCATCGGTATGTCATGGGAGAAAATTAATCCAGAGACTTTGGCAAATGACTGTTTTCATCAAAAAGGAGCACAGTACATTATATGATCCTTTTGATCCTGCACCTGCTGCACTCAATGTGTGTCAGGATAAGGACTAAGGCCAAACAAAATGGCTCTTGCTTTTGAATATTTTTGAAGTTTGCAAACTCCATCCGGTTTTGTTGTGGGTGGAAGATCTCTTTTGAGAGGTCTCACAGGAGATGTTACATTGTATTGGGGCATGGGGTGAAGACAGCAGTGACTGTTGGCTGATGCTACATAGGTTGTTCTTCTCCTTTACATTTGCCTTATTTCCTCAAGGCTGTAATCAGAGAAGTGGTGGACAACCAGTTTTGAAGCCCTGGCTGTGCTTTCCAGAAGAAAACAGAAAACTTCACAGAGTCATCACTCTATTTCCCATCTAAAAAGGTATCTGACAGTAGAGGACTTGAGGAAGGAAGCAGAGATTATAGAACAACTAGGTTTCCAAAATCCAAAACACAAAATCTTGTTCTCAGCAGAGCTAAAAACAAGACAGTCCTTCTCCAACACACTCAGGTTGCAATACTTCGCTAAAAACTTGTCAGGCTTGAGGAAATCTGAAGATTCTACAGTGATCAGTTCTGGGGCCAGTCTTGTTCAACATCTTCATCAACAACCTGGATGAGGGGACAGAGTGTACCCTCAGCAAGTTCCCTGATGACACCAAAGTGGGAGGACTGGCTGATTCCCCAGAAGGCTGTGCTGCCATTCAGTGAGATCTCGACCAGCTTGAGAGTTGGGCAGAGAGGAACCTCATGAGGTTCAGCAAGGGCAAGTGCAGAGTTCTGCATCTGGGAAGGAACAACCCCATGCAGCAGTACAGGCTGGGGATTGACCTGCTGGAGAGCAGCTCTGCAGAGAGAGACCTGGGAGTCCTGAGTGATACTAAACTAACCATGAGCCA